>JAJOOO010022929.1:0-19679 GCA_029582685.1 Solanum piurae | reverse complement strand
TTTTCTTTGTTTTATGGATTTACCCACTATTTTCACTCCGTTCTTCTTCTTACTGCACCACCCCTAAATATTTTCTCAAAAATTTCTTCTTTTGCGGCAAATCAAGACCACTTGTAGTCCTTTTCGTTTTCCCCATTTCCACCCTAAAAAATCAATTTCATGAGTATTTTTTGAATTTTGTATGAGCTAATGTGAAGGGTGACAGTGGGTTTTGAAAAATTGAAAAACTTCATTAATAAGCTTGATGAAGCTTCAAGAAAAATAAATGGGTTTTGTGATTTTTTATGAAATAAATTCAAAATTGTAATGGAAATTCGTTGGGTTTGTTTTTGTGAATGTGAAATTAAAGTCAAATAGGTAAGAATTCAATCCATTACATGAATTTGTTGCTCAATTTGAGAGCAAATATGGCGAATATTATGTTCAAAATTTCCAGAATATGAAAAAGTATTTTTTCGACATTTAATTTCTTATGTGTCATTAAGAATGACATGGAATTCCATGTGTAAATGGGTGTACTACACGCGCACACATAGGATGAGAAAAGGGCTTAAAATATTGTCTTTCAGGGAGTTTAAAGGTTCAGTTGACAAAGTCGTAAGTATAAGGGTCTCCCAGATCATTCCGCCAATAAAATTTGCTAGAAAAGATTTGCAAATGTTGATGGTCTAAGGAGATCATTATTTTGAAAGACAATATATATATCAATGACATTATAAAACTATATGATAGAAAATCAATTTTTTGATGAATGAACATATAAGAAAAGTATATATTTGAACAAGTAATGAATACAAGAAATGTTGGTGAAAATTAACCTTTAGATGATTATACTTGTTTTATGCTCAGTTCAGTTTTCTGAAATTTGGGAAATTGCGAGGTTTCATATATCCTGCCGATCCTAAAGAACGCTGCACTGTTCTCTTCTTAGGAAAGGCATCTGCAATCTAAGTTCTAGGTTTGTTTAAATTCCCTCGAGTCTCAATCGTCGTGGATTTGGTTGACAGAACTCTTGAAGACACAATTTTCTTCCGTGGACACCCATATTTCTTGATGTCCGATGATAAGACTGAGTGCTTCTTCAACAGGTAGATATCTTGTTTTCCCTGTTTGTACCTCCTTTTCTCAGTTAATACCATGCCCACTTGGAAACTTAATACGATATTTTGGTGGCCGAGTTAGTCTGACAAATCTTTGCAGAGGCATGTAACTTGGATCCCTCAGAGTACTCATTTTCTAGTCCATGTGATGAAGAAATAACCCTCTTGCCAGTATCACATATTTCACAACACCAATCCACTGGTGCAGCTACAAAATTGCCCAGCACACAATACCTGTAAGAAGAGAAAAAACAGATTTTTTTAAAACAGAAAGAGGACTACCGACTACGTGTGCATATAAAATTCAGACAGTATCAAGTGGACCCACTGTTACTATGGTAGGAATAGGGTGCTATATAAGAAGTACCAAGGCAGATTTCAGAGAATCTTAAATGCTAACAAATATGTTGAGAAAGCTGGGTTTAGCATGGTTGAGTTAAATGAGATGGAGCATTTTTCAATCAAGTAAGTTTACGTGAAGCTCCGTCAAAAGGTTGAATGGAGAAGATTTGTGTGTAACTAACTTGGGATCACCTAGATGTATCTTCAGGCCGCACTAAACAAACTACACACTAGGGACAGAGTGCTGAAATCGGGAATGGTTGTGGATCCTAGCTGTCCTTTCAGAACTCTCATCTTTTTTTTGCTTGTACAGTCTCTGCTCATATATGGCAAATAGTTTGGAATTCCTCGGGTACCTGAGAGTTGGAATTATGAACTATCATGGGCTGCTACATATGCTACAGACAGATAAGAGTAGTAGAGTTGAAGTTTACAGGATGATACTTGCAGCCACCATTTACCGTCTGTGGAGGGAAAGGAACATGAGAGTCTTCCAGCAACAACAAAAACCAGTGGAGCTACTCACTAAGCTGATTATCCGAGAAGTTCATGCTAGAGGTAGTAGACATGCTAAGGTGGCTAGTTGGTTAGAGACTCGTAATTTCTACCCTACTTAGAAGGACAGGAATATTCTGTGTATGTGCCGTACTCTATGCGGTAGTTACCTCTGATGCTATGAGGTTAGGAAAGGCTTAGTAGCTTGCTGAAGTAATGGGGCTCACTGTCCATCACTCAGTTTTTTTCTTTTCCTGTATTCCAATGTTCATTTTGGTTAATAAAATTGTTTGTTTACCCAAAAAAAAAGGTTCACAAAGAACATATAGATGTGGCACAAGGTGATGAAGCAAGAATGGATCAGAGAGTCATGGCTTTCAGCTCGCTTGACTGATTGTCTACCCTTTCATGCTAAAAAGACAGAGAGAGAACTTACCAATGCACGTCAACATCTTTGCAGCAATGGCAGGTAATAACTGCTATTTAGAAACCTATATCACCGCAAATTTCACAATATCTTTTTCTGCAAAGTTCGTATAGAAAACAAAAGAAATCCAGAAGCTGACCGACTCTTGAATAGAATGAGGGGACAACAGAAGCATATTCACCAGTACATTCCAATTATTATCCAAATAAATTATTTAACTAGAATATAGTTTTCTTCCCGCCATTATAAATAAATGAAGAGCAATTTGATTTGCTTCTCTTTGTTTAATCAAAAGATAGTTCATCTATATACTTATTCTATATAAATTTGTTGTTTTGTTCTTTAGTCTTATACCATTAGACACAATTTGCCCAATTATTAACACCCTCCCCTACATCTTCTTTTGGACTCTAAAGGAGATTTTTCGAGACAACCTATCATAGAGCATAAACGGTTGATAGTGCAGTATGCATTGATGTTAAATAAAAACCCAGTGCAGTATGCATTGATGTTAAATTATTAGTAGAGTGTTAGTATAAAACTAACTAATTAGTAGATATTTAAAACTACTCTAATAGGTCCATATTAGCCTTTTCTTAAAGTGTTAAACACTTTTTTTTTAATAATTATGATATCCGGACTAGCTTGGATAACTCTGTCCAATGTCCATCCTTAAAGAAAGATTAAATCAAATAATAGTATAAAATAAAATAAAAAGACGTATGCTTAACCCACTCTAATTATCCCAAAAAGAAGGTCGGCCTTTTGCCATAAGAGAAAAGAGACAAATGAAGAGGCATTGATCGCATGAACACTGCTGCGGTTAAAACAAATACTTCATCCATTTTAATTTATTTGATTTATTATTATTTTTAGCTCCTTAAAAATAATATTTATTTATTTTGACTACTTTTTAATTTTAATAAGTATTTTGATACTTTCAATATTACCGAGTTTTTCTTCTTTTTTTTACTTTCTTAGACTCTATCAGACTATCACATGTCAAAATCAGATAAACAACAATTGAAAACGGGAGGAGTAAATACTAAAAAAATTGTATATTATACTCTTCCATCCCAATTTATATGACATTTTTTAAATTTTGAGACTCAAATGTTCCTTCGACACTTTCTTGTATGTCTTTTGAATTATAATTTACTACGACTTACAATACTTTTATATAATTTCAAATAGGTAATTTTAACAACATACCCAGAGTGGAATTCTATGAGTAGGGTTTTGAGAGGGTAAAGTATACACAAATTTTATCACTAGCTCATAAGATAGAGAGACTGTTATTGAAAGACCTTTGACTCGAGTGCAGTAAATCCAACTACAAAGCATAAGAAACAGTGTATAAAACATAGCAATTAGGACGGTCAACGGTGAACCAACAAACATAGTGCAGTAATTGAAACACGTAAACAACTAACGATACAAGATGTAAATATGTAAATTTCATTTATAAAAACATAAAATTTCTTGTCAAAAATCAATCAAAGAAAATTTTGCACATTTCGCTTTCTGCAGAGAGGACCGTGAACTAATGATGGCTTGAATAAAAAAAAAGACTACTAGGAAGGGAGTCTTTCTCGTTCAGCTCCTCGATTTTTTCATAATTGTACGTTTGTTACCATATTGTTTACATAATTTCACTTGTACATTTTGTTACTACTAATAAACTTATGGCAATAACGCAGTAGGTCCAAAAAAATGACTCATATTTTGCCATTTAGATCTAAATGTGAGAAGTTCTGTATTTTGCATGTTAGTATAAAATTGCTTTATATATTGATAAGAAGTCAACATCAAAAAATTTGTCACGAGGAAAAAGTTAAAGGGTGGGATGAGTTTATTCGAAGGTGAATATGCATTATTATTTTCAAAACGAAGAAGGGCCTAAAATATCTCTCAACTATTTGAATTAGTATAAAATTATTTTTCGTCCACCCTTCAGACCCCAAATATCCCAGACGTCAACCTTTTGACTCAAAAATATTCTTGATACACATCACAAAAATTTTGAGTAAAAAATTAATGCAACTCAGTTGATGTTCGTTTGAGTCTAATATGGTCTCATTCTCGGTACCTTTTCTTTATCAGTGATTATGTTATGAGTTTTCTAGTTTCGTTGTCTTATTTAATTAATATTTGTTATTAGTGGAAATAAAACCAACAATATTTCGTCAAAAAAAAAATGTTGCACGAGTATTCAGTATCATATATCATATATATACACGTAAAAGAGAATTCTAGACCCGTCTACGTGGCGTCACCACAAATAAGAATTCCCTTTTAACTTATTTTATTTCAAAACTAGTCTTTCCCTTTCATGAAAAGTTGTGACTTTTATGAAGAGTTACAACTTTTATGAAAGGTTGTTACCTTTCCGAAGGGTTGTAACTTTTCCAAAGAGTTGTGACATTTCCGATAAGACACAATAAGTATTTGCCCACACTATCCTTAATTTGTTGTCTATAAATAGAGGAATTTCCTCGCATTTTAAAACAACGAAAATTTTGAATTTCTTCTTCTTCTTTTGAACAATTAAATATTTGTGTACTTTGCTCATGCTGAATGACTCACTGACACCATTATTTTTGTATCAATACACTGGTGAATAAAATTGTTCTATCATGAGAGGATCTATTCCTTTAAACCTCGGGTACTAGAGGGGAATAATTTCCTTAAGGTGGAAATGTGCATTCAGTGGGCTCGATTTTTTCCATTATGTTTCATTCTATTGTTACAGATCCTGGTATGTTTTTTACAACCATTAATTTATGCTTATATTATTAATTGTTATTTTTGAGTACATGCTTTAAACTTTGTTGTTTATGTTTCTGCAAAATTATTGTTATAAGTATTTGTTAGTACAAATTAAATAACAAACGTTAATTGAGTATTCAAGCAAGTTTTTTCTATTGGATTTGTTGAAGATACAATAAAAAAAAAGCTCTTACAAATCTCTAATTTCTTCATCAGCAACGTCATTTCTTCACATACAAGGATGAGATTTTGTGCTTTTTTTTTTAAATCCTTTGAGAGTTAATAACTTTGCATGCCCATATTTTTAGTTTTTATGTTATTGTTATTTATTTTTACTAAATTTTATCAGTGGATATTATGAGTACTTTAAGGATTGAAAATTGATTGAAGTGCTAGTCAATTTTCTGAAGTATGCTATTTCAAAACATGAGAACTTTTCTGGTTAGAATGATTTGTTATCATCATTGGATATCTCATAGTTTACTCCCTTTAATGTAAATTTTTTCTAGTTATTTTGTTGTCTCCTTAAAATTATATTGATTATTTTTCGTTTGGAATGTATATGATCTCACTTGGACAAAGTTTTCGCCATTTTAATGTTTTTCTTTTTTTTGTTCTCATTCGGCTCTTCTAAACATTTTTGGTGTGAGTTATGACTATTTCGGCAACCTTAATTTGAAGGATATGAAATAAAATCTGCTCTAAATAAAAGTAATATCTTAAGCTACAAAAGATATGTCTATTAACATAGATTTGTTGTCCTTCATGTCCCAAGTCATTGCTGAGCGTTTTGAGTTATCTAGGTTAGACTCATTTTTAGTTTTTTAATGTTCGAGAATATTTCTTTAACATGAGTCTAGAATCCAACATTTTGATCTACTTGTACTTTCATAATGCAACAATTATACATACATATTTTTGAAAAAGTCATAAAGTTGCATTGATGAAGCATTTGGAAGGACCTTCAGAGCAGTAGTTTAATGAAGAATGAATTTCTAAAAGGGTCAACAATATTATTTGGCTGTTGTTTCAAATTTATTTTTATCCTTCTATAAATTTTTTTAGAGTAACAAAATAACAAATAAGGAAAAGTGGTGAACGTTTGACATCAGACAAGTAGATTGTCTCTAAAAAATTATGTATGTTGTTGTGGTGTACATTTTTAACGGTCTTAACTTATTTATAACTAATACTGATTATCGAAAACTTTCACATAATTTTTTTTTTCACAAGGAGTTATTCTAACAATAAAATTATCGATTCTATATTTTTCATGTACAAAAAATAGAAAAAATGATGTTTAATCGCTACATAAAAACATCACTCAGTTTTAATGAGACAATTATATCATCAGACATATATTATGATAAATTATGTAAAAGATAAAAATGATTAGATATGAAGATATTTTTAATCATTCATTATATATTTACAATTCTTGAGATATGTGATAATGTCAAATCATTTTAAAAAAATTATTGGAAAGGTTGTTCAAAAGTTTAGAAAAATTATTTATGCCCTCGCAAAGCGTGGATAAATTACCTAAAAAAAAATTAAAAAGAAGCTAAAACACGTGATTTCTTTTGCTTTTTCTTGTTTTTGTATTTAGACACATGTATATAAATTTTAGCTAATTTTACTATGTGTTTCATAAATGGCTGAGCAGGGGCGACTCAACGTGATTGGGGGCCTAAAGCGAAATTTCAATTCAGGGACTAAAATATAATCAAACTTCATATACATATTTATTCAAAAATTATTTTTCTTACACTATTTAGATGAAAATTATTAGTATTTTAATATTAATTTTTTAGTTATTAGTTTTAGGTAAGATTTTATCAACTCAACATTGAAAAACATCATTTTAGTGAGACAATTATTATATGAATTGTTAACATAATTATACAAGTAATAAGTTGATAAATATTAAATAGAGATAAGATTTAGAACCATATAATTTGACGAAAGAAGTTGATGACTTGGTATACCCATTTTAATATGAACTAAAATTTAAAACGAAATAAAAAAGAATTTGTAATTCACTTTGTTCAACACTTTTCACTATTAATTCTTATTTTTAACAAAGTACAAAAGATGTTAAAGTGGATAAAATAATATATTTAAAAAAATTTATACTTTTTATCATAAATCATCAATTTTTTCTATAAAATTTTTAACACATAATTTATTTTTAATAAAAATTTGAAGTCCCCAAAATTTGGGGGCCCAAGGCAAAAGCCTTATTTCCCAAAGCATAGAGCCGACCCTGTGGCTGAGCATATTTATAAATGAAAAATCAAAAGAGTTATAAATAAGTTTGTTAAATTTATTGTTACTCGACAAATGAATGATATTTATTTTTTGTGATACGTGACATTTATATTTCAAATTTAAACTCCAATTTGATACAAAAACGACTATTGAGTCGAATTGGTATGGTCGGTAAAATCATTAACATAACCAATTACGCGTGTGAATTTTAAGAAAATATTTTTCGCAGAGTATATTTTCGATTAATACCAAACACACAAACTTTTTCCTCGTAATGAATTTTTTGATGTAGACTTCTCATATAACCATATAGTATAAAGCATAATCTTTATACTAACTTAGAGTACATAACTTCTCACATGTAAAGCTAAATGCCAAAATATGAGTCTTTTGTTCTTTTCTTTTTTATTTGGGACCTACTACTTATTTACCCCAAATTTATTATTACATCCCGTTCAATAATAATTGTTCACTATACTATTTGAGATGTTGAACAATACTTATTCACTTTATGAAATTAATAGATAATTTGACACCTAGTTTTTAATTATTCTTATAATTAATTATAGTTATTTCTCTATTATAATTTTTAAGCCATAATATTTATTATATTTAAAGAATAATATAGTAAAATTATCTTTTTATTTATAATTTCTTAAAAAATGTGTAAAGTCAATAATTGAGAAATATTGCAAAATACGGAAAAAGTCGAATACATGACTCCTCACATTTAAAGATAAATGCCAAAATATGAGTCCTTTTTTCTTTTCTTTTTTTATTTGGGACCTACTACGTTATTACCACAAATTTATTAGTAGTATCAAAACATACAAAGTGAAATTATCTAAACAACAGGGTAACAAATGAAGAATTATGAAAAACTGGAGGACGTTAATGAGAAAGAATCTCTTTCTATTCCACAGTAGTCTCTGCAGAAAGGCATTTACTTTTTTGTTGTCTAAACTTAAATTTTTTAGCCCGAAAATTGTGTGCTTGTAGGACCATTTTTGAACTTTTTGTTCTTTGTTTGTCCGTCGTGGAGCTCAAATGGCCACACTTTCTCCTAGGCAAAAGGAACAACATAGCATTCATCAGGCCCACATGGTAAAACTCTACTCATTTTATATTATTGTACTTGTTTGTTTTTCCTCATAGCTAAAGTTTATGCGATTCTGTACTTGTTTCTTCTTCTTTTTTCATGGCAAAGATTGACAATCTTTTTTGGGATGATGATGATCCTTGGGATTAAGCGTTTGGTTTTTTTAATCTTTTATGGGAAATGTTGTAAATGTGGAGTATTTAATTTAACTAGTAATTTTTCTGAAAGATGTGTTTCATTTAATTCTATTTTATTCGAGAATATTTTATTCTAGTATTTTATTTGTTAAATGAAAAATAAAAAGGGCAGATAAGATTTAAAGGGTTTTTTATTTTACTGGGTTCATCGATCGGTATGAACTGAACCAGTTGCTAAATTTATCTTTGTTTTTGTTTTGTGTAGCATGTTGTAAAGGTAATGCAGCATTACAGAGGATTATGTGTGTATATAATCTAAATAAATACTTGTTCGAGTAATGGAACGGAAGGTTTGCCTTAATTGGTAAAGTAGCTGTCACATGACTAGGAGGTCATGGGTTCGAGTGGTGGAAATGGGTTTTTGCCGGAATGTAAGGTAAATGATGTATACAGTAGAAATGGGTTTTTGCAGGAATGTTGTGTCATGGGTTCGAGTGGTGGAAACGGGTCTTTGCAGTATTGGAATGTAGGGTAAATGCTGCATACAGTAGAATCTTGTGGTAAAGTAGTTTTCACGTGACTAGGAGGTCATGAGTTCGAGTGGTGGAAACAGGTGATTGCAGGAATGTATTGTAAATGCTGTATATAGTAGAAATGGGTTTTTGCAGGAATGTAGGGTAAATACTCTATACAGTAGAAATGGGTTTTTGCAGGAATGTAGGGCAAATACTGTATACAGTAGAAATGGGTTTTTGCAGGAATGTAGGGTAAATGATGTATACAGTAGAAATGGATTTTTGGCGGAATGTTCTGGTCATGGGTTCGAGTGGTGGAAACGGGTGTTTGCAGGATTGCAGAAATGTAGGGTAAATGCTGTATACAGTAGAATCTTGTGGTAAAGTAGCTGTCATGACTAGGAGGTCACGGGTTCGAGTTGTGAAAACGGGTTTTTGTAGGAATGTAGGATAAATGATGTATACAGTAGAAATGAGTTTTTGCAGGAATGTAGGGTAAATGTTGTATACAGTAGAAATGGGTTTTTGCAGGAATGTACTGATCATGGGTTCAAGTGGTTGAAACAGGTGATTGCAGGAACGTAGTGTAAATGCTGTATATAGTAGAAATGGTTTTTGCAGGAATGCAGGGTTTATGTTGTATACAGTAGAAATGGCTTTCTGCAGGAATGTAGGGTAAATGCTGTATACAGTAGAAATGGGTTTTTGCAGGAATGTACTCGTCATGGGTTCGAGTGGTGGAAACGGGTTTTTGCAGGAATATATGGTAAATGCTGTATACAGTAGAAATGGGTTATTGCAGGAATATAGGGTAAATGCAGTATACAGTAGAAACTTGTGGTCATGCCTTTCTCCGGACTCCACGAATATTGAAATTTGGTGCACCAGGTTGTCCTTTGCCGAAGGAATTTCAGTCCTTGGGAAAATCCTTTGTATGCTAACACATTTTGTATGTCTTTCCACAAGCTTCAATGATCGTCCAACAATAATAAATGATGTCATCACATCCTCCTCCTTAAATACTTCATTAATATTTGACTTCCTGAAATCATGCCCCACACTACTTACAATTTCATCCTTGAGTCTCATTCCTTACTAACAAACACTTCATAATCTTGCCCAATGGGTGGTGTGATCACTCGCGCCTTTCAATTCTTGCTCATCACTTACTCATTCGACACTTGTGGAATTCAATAGGAATTGGAACTTATTGCTTTAAGCTCAATTGCATGATCAAGAGTAGAATAAAAGGGTAACTTCTTAAATATTTGTTTAGTCTCTCCATTATATATGTGGTCGTCAACAAACCCTAGTTCTCTGATGCAACTTATGAGCATTATAGGTACGTAGAAGTGAAAGGTAAAGCATCTCATAAAACATTGATTAATTCATTAAGTGTAAAGTTAAAACAAAAAAATCGACAATATCATAAATAAAAAAAGCCATGCAAGGCTATGTCAGGAATTTTACAAAATAAACATGACATGAGTATGGTGTCCATGGAATTTCTAAGTCACACATGAGACAAAGGCCCTGACTATACCCAAAAATATATAAAATATGACTTCATAAGTAAAAGTGCCTCAATGATAAATAGGGTTCACCACACGCCAATGGAATGAGTGGAGTGCCTAGCGAGGATGAGTGCCTCCCTGAGAGTCCATAAGTGCATCACAAGAAGATGCAGTACCTTGACAAAAGAGAAGTGAGTACATGTGAAATAGTACTCACATAATGAGGTGAACCCAAATTTAAGAGAATATAAGTTGTACTAGCACCAACTTATTGCTATACTATTTCTCTATCAATATTCACATGTCTTGGCTTAACAAAATCAGTTACCTAATACAATCTATGTTCATATTGCCCCTTTAACCAATACCTGATAGGAAAATCTTCTTAATTTGAGGGTCATACCGTGTGGTACAGATATTTGGTACCTTTGACCAGCTCACTAAATGATTTGCTATGGTTAACAGTCTTTGATGGATAAAATATTCATCTTTTTCAAAAATTGTTACATCCCAACAGATGTAAAGAGATGACATGTTGCACATACTGTGAATAGGCAGTATTAACTTCTTAAGTTCTCAATTCTCCAGTAAGTTTCTCTAGTATGTTTTCCTTTTATAAGAAGCTTGAATTCAGTACAAGTGCTATAATAGTATCTTCTATATCATTAAGGGACTAGATTAAGAGAAAACCTTGGCAATTTACTCAAAATGTTGTTCTTTCCCTTCATCAACAGTGTGGTACTAAAGTTCCGGATTTGATCGTCAAACAATGTATCCTCTATAGTGATCTGTGATGTATATTACTGTCCTACAACTATTAGCAGCTTCAATTTTATCTCCATTAGCAATAGTAATCAATACAATGCTGTTTGTTAGGTGCTTTTTCCTAATTATTTTGTTTGCAGTTCAGTGTCCCAAGTCCTAATTTATTTTTACTCTATACTTGCTCATATTAGGATATGTTGTTGTTTCTCTACTACGGATGTTTTCTTTACTCCAAAGTCAACTTACAGATTTGTTAAGTTTCGGGTTGAAAATAGTTTAACATCAATACATACTGCACTTTGGTTGGGTTTTTCTTTTTCTTTTTGCTGCAAAGATAAAGATTATATGATATATTGCTTTAGATGGACAAATAGACTGGAGAGATTTTTTTGTGCATCAAGGTTTATGCTCTAACTACAACAGGTTGTCTTTGTTGTTCTGAAACCCCCCCTTTCCTGTCCAAAAGAAGATGTAGGAGAGGCAGTGTAAATTGTGTCCTATGTTGAAGATCAAAGTACAAACCAACAAACCTGCATAGAATAAGTATAGATATAAACCGTCTTCTGATTAACCAAAAGAGAAGCAGATTGAATTTCTTGTCATTTATTTACAATGGCAGGAAGAAAACTGGTATTGTACCACCAGCTTTTACTGTTCTTTACCTCCTTAAAGTGTTTGTAAGGAGTACGGGAGGTGTTTCTCTGTGGATGAGATGTAACCAAAAAGTATTCTAGGAAAATAATTTGTTTGGATAATACTTTTTATCAGTTAACAGTATCACTTTCATTAATGACCAAAAAAATTATTTACAATAAAAACAGAGCAGCCTAGGACTACTGCTACCTCTAAGTATCTATTACTAATGCTGCATACAACAAAATCAAGTTCTAGTTACATCAATACATCAAGGATAAACATTCAAAGTTAGGAGTAAAGATTGCCATCGAACTATGCTTTTCCCACGTATATGAGTGTGCTGGACCACCTCCTTTAAAATTCTAAATCAGTATTCAATCTTCCATGTTGAAATCTGCAATTGTTCCTTTCTCGCCAAATGAGTGTGATAATCATTGCAAAAGCTACTGTAGTGCCTTGAACTATTGCAGACTTTTTCCTTGCGTACTCACCCAATGTACCTTAGAATTCCAATCTAGAATAGGCCTTTGGAACCCCAACCAAGTACACAACCTGGTCCGTAGAAGATTAGTCTTACCACATTCAAAAAACAAGTGATCAAACGTTTCCAAGACCTGCCCACAGAAGATACAATCAGGTGGGTACTTGTATTCCAAACTTGAGTAGTCTCTCCACTGTGGACAGTCTCTTTTGTTCAGCTAACCATAGGATGAATTTGAATCTAGGATGAACTTTAGCCTGCAATGTAAGACTCTTCCAAGCAACTCTAGGCATCTGAGGCAGAAGATAGGTGTACACTTTATGAACTGAGAACTTGGTCCCATGTAACACCTGTGAAAACACAGTCTGCATTGTTCCTGCCACTGGTTGCCCTTGCATCAGCCACTCCCTGGCCTCCAATATTTTCCGCACAACCCAAGTTCTTGAGTATTTGCACTGGATATGCATCTGCTGCAAAGGGGGGATTTATATTACATATATAAGCATGTGAGCTAAATGAAGATCAGAACATGATTTTGTTGATTATGATTTACCTTTGTGTAACTGATGACATTTTCCCCTCATTGTTCATTCTGTTCATATGGTAATCTTGATTATGTGTGACAAAAGAAGCTGAATAGAGCACTTCTATAGCATCCAAATCCTTGTTCATTGCCAAAACCAGAAAAATATAAGCTTCACTTAATTGGATCAAGAGTTGGTTATGAGCTTCACTTAAGTTGGATCAAGCGTTGGTCAGCTTCTGACTTTCTGTCTTTTCTTATGAATTTGCAGAAAAATATTTGTGTAATCTGCGGTGATATAGGTTTTCAAGAAGCAATTATTACCTGCTATCAGTGTAAAAGTGTTGACGTGCACCAGTAAGTTCTCTCTCTCTCTCTATCTAGTTTTAGCATGGGGCAGTCAGGCGAGCTGAAGGCTATGACTCTCTGATGCGTACTTGCTTCATCACCGTGTGCCATATCTATATGTTCTTTGTAAACCTCAAACATTGTCCCAATCCTAAACCCCTTCTTTTTTGGTTGACTTGCCACTAAGGGAGAAGTTCATCTTTTCACTTAAGGGGCTGCTCCTCTTGAAGGAAATCACTAGCTGGATTATCAGCTTTGCTTCCCTTTTTGGGAATCTTAACTAGGGATGAAAGGTGAATAGAACTAAAAGCCTAAATGGAAGTGATATTTACCTCTTAGGGAGAATAAAGACCTCTTTAAGTTGTCTGATCTTTCTGGCATTCTTCACTGCCGGATCCTAATGGTAGTGGATATTGGGTTCCACCTAAATGATACATTGATTCTTTCATTAGCATGTTGTGGGCATTTAATTCTCTTAAATACTGCATGTATCTTTTATGTATACATAGTCCTATTCCGGTTTTAAAAAATTTGTTTTTCTCTTCCTTTCAGATATTGCTTGGTGGGCTACAGTGAAGAAGCACCAATGGCTTGGTGTTGTGAAGAATGTCATATAGGCAAAGGGGTAATATCTTCATCACGCGGACTAGAAAATGATAATTCTGAGGGATCCAGGTTACATGCCTTCGCAAAGATTTGTCGGAGTACTGTGCAACCAAAGAAACATAGTACATTTCCTGGTAGGCATTATATTAATTGGGAAAAGGAGGTACAGACTGGGAAAACGAGATATCTACCTGTTGAAGAAGCACTTGGTCTGTCATCAGGCATCAAGAAATATGGATCTCCGCTGATAAATACTGGTTCCTCAAGAATTGTGTCAACCAAATCCATGGCAACTGTGACTCGAGGGAATTTCAGCAAACCTAGAGCTCAAATTTCAAATTTTTTTCCTGAGAAGAGCACAGTGCAGCGGTCTTTAGGATCAGGATATACAAAACCTCAGAATCCTCAAAATGCCAAAATCACTGAACAGAGCAAAAAACAAGTGCAATCATCTAAAGGTTAAGTGTCACCAACATCTCTTGTATTCATTACTTGGTTTGATTTGTCCTCTTCTTATTCTATCATATATTCTAATTAATTTTTTAAAACAATGATGTTGATATATTTGGAGTTGATATTATCTTTCAAAATGATTTCTGTTACACCATCAATATCTGTAAAGCTTTCATAGCAAACTTTATTTACTTCTGTACTTCCATCCAATTGATGTTGCCTATTTTTTAGGTCTGGGTGGTTCTGCCATTCTGGAGCATAGGAGTCCCTATGTTGTGAATGAGAGTCGAATGATAAATCCATCTACAACACACCCTTGTGATCCTGCTCTAGTTCCTTCCTGGAAGTAAGTACCCTTTATTATGCACATTAATTACTAACATAGGTTGACAAAAGGTAAACTGAGCTCTAAAAAGGTTCAAATTCAGCTCATCTCTGTTTTTTCTTTCTCTTCTTCTTTGCATTTTAGGGGAAATTTTGACATCTTAGGTTCTCTGGAACTTGCACCTGGGATATTCAATAATTATATCCAGGCTCATCCTCCTTCCAAAGTTAGACGTAAGGTGTATGAGTTCTCAGGGCTATTGCCTGATACTCTCAAATTTGAACTAGTACCACGTGGGGATATTTGGGCAAGTCTATTCAACAATCATTGTCCGGGTAAAGAAGACATAGGATTGTATTTCTTTGCAAGTGAGAGAGAACGGTCAGTTTCTGTGATATATCTATCCGATAAGGGGTAAGGGTTGCAAAGTAGAAGTGCACCCTTGCCAGGAATGTTTTAGTAGAAATTGATTTGTATTTCCCATTGTATGTAGGTCTGAGATATATATTGCTCTGGTGGAGTTCATGTGTCTCAAAGATTTGGTGATGAAGACGCTTATCAATGATGTTGAGCTGCTTATACTTCCATCCACAGCCCTGTGTAGTGATTCTCAAAGTACATTCATAATCTCTATGTTCTTTTCTCATTTTCTTATTCCCTTTCAATGAATTTTTAGGTAATAGGTATATTCAATTATGCTTTGTAGAAGATCAATTTTCCATTCTATCAGAAGATTTTGCCTTTTTAAGTTGGCGATACTCGTTTGGTTTCGTTTGAGTATAAATGCTATAATGTGTTAAGTCATCAGGCCAAGCTCAGAAGTAATGATTGTACATTCTCTGCTTTTTTATGAGAAAGAACAGATCAATTATCTGTTCCTTTTGTTCAATCGAGGGCTGAAAAATATGTAACTTGGATTGTTTTATCTGTAGTTTGTGTGCCTTGAATGTAAGTTTAAATTGCATCACACAGGCATCTACAAATTAAGTTTATGTACTTGCCTGAGTTCTATTGATGCATACTTTAGCTATGGAGGTTCATTAAAATTTTGGAAGGATGCCTTATACCCATCTACTTCCTCGTTTGCTCTTATCTGAAAACCACAAATGAGAAACCCTTCTTTACTTCAAAGGAGCTAAACGTAGACATCGGGTCAGTATTATTAACTTTTTCCAGAAGTCTAGCTACGTATAATTTGCAACCCTGCTTCTAACAGTTTCTGTGTGTGATCCATTTTTATGTGCAAGTTAGGTCAATTATTTTGTCTTAAACTTGAGGGTTTTTAATTGCTTGTTCACATATGACTGCAGCTCTTTGCAATAATGACACAGACTAATGGCGACAACTTTGTCATTAAATATTAGGTGTTTGTCATCTGATTGATATGTCAACATTGTCTTTCATGGATACCATTTTCATCCAAGATATTTTACCTAAGATCATTTCTCAAGACATTTTCTGTTATTTGGTCAGACATAAAGTTGGTGGATGTAATGGTGGTAGAAGGTGGAACTGGCATATTAATCTTGGTGTTTGCTGATGTGTAACTTATTTTTGTACATATGTTGAAAAGAGCAGGTGATTTAAAATAGGACCTACCCTTCAAGATATGATTCTTTTAAGGAGACTATCTGATAATTAATTGCATAAGCAAGACGAAGATTAACTGATAATTCTGGAGCTGCATCTCACCTCGTGGATGTTCTTGCAGGATGGAACAGCAAGCACTTCTTGTGGGGATTATTTTACCGCATGGGACAAGGTACAGACGGATGTGCTGAAGGGGGAAGCAACAAAGTAATCGATATGGAGATAGACATGATAGGGGGGAAAGATGTTTGTACAGCCAATGAGGTTGGCATGGAGGCTTATCATCAGAATGAGGTTGAAATGCAGATAGACATGACAGGGCAGGAAGATGTCTGTACACCCAATAAGGTTGACATGGAGGGCTATCAGGATGAGGTTGAAATGGAGATAGACATGATAGCTGGAGAAAATGTAGGTACACTGGACATTGTTGTCTCGACAACTACCAGAAATGGTTTTGATACCTCTATAAAAGAAACTGTTACTGCTGCTACCTGCAGTGGGTCTGAATCAATTACTCATATGGTTTCAAGAACCTCCAAGGGTTGCAAGGAACTGCCTCTAGTAATCAAACGCGAGCCTGTTGATGACTTTCCTCCAGGTTTTATTCCCCGTTCAGCTCCTACTAAATGAGCCGCGCCACCTGGGAGTTAATCGTGGTTGCTGCCAACTTGTGATTATCACTACTTATTTTCAATCAATTTCATTAGGTGTTGATTGATTAGCTTAGCTAAAATGTCTGTTCATGACAATTAGGTGGAAAATTGTTGTTAGTATTTCTTGTTGTTACTAAATCATCGGTAAGTAGGCCTGGTTTGTAAATATGTTGGTTGGCTATGTTAGGGCAACTATTTTCATGGCATATGTTGAAGGTATGTTGTTTGATCTAATTAAGTAATTTGGTTCAAATTTTATATTTATCTTAAGAAATTCATTAATATGTTTTAAGTATTTATATTTGGAGCTAATAAATTTAATAAATGGAACGTTTCATATTAATTTCTGAAATGCTCATAATTTAGGAGCAAGTACTCTATATTGAGCATATATTTAACCAGTTCATTTTTATTCAATATGTTCTACTCAAATTTAAATATTCTTTCGGACTATTTCAAATTTAAGTAATTATTTTTGTTCTGTCGTATGACTCGTATCAACTATCAACTATTTCAT
This sequence comes from Solanum piurae, assembly GCA_029582685.1. Taxonomy (NCBI): domain Eukaryota; kingdom Viridiplantae; phylum Streptophyta; class Magnoliopsida; order Solanales; family Solanaceae; genus Solanum; species Solanum piurae. Next base: position 2,110 of record JAJOOO010022929.1, on the reverse strand, counting down.
GAAGATTTCCTCAGACTACTCTTTTATACTTAAAGTTTGCTCTATAAATTTCGATGTCAACAAACATGAAAAAAAACTATTAGTAACATTTTAAAATTTTCTTGAATTTTTCACCGTAAGATAAGATATTCTTTGATAATTTGATGTAGGAATTGAAGACAAAACTCTCTTTTTATGCAATCCCTTTTCATTCCCTTTAATTCCTCGTATATGTAACTCAAATTATTGCAATTAACTGTACAAATATCCAAAAACTGTTGACAACAAAGTTTTACTGATGTACAAAATTGAAAAAGGAAAATGGATATTATCAAATAGCATATGTAAACCTAATAAAGTAATTCATCACTGCACGAATAATTTAACTAGTTTAAATAAAATAGAATTCCAAACTCATAAGCAGGGCCGGCTCTATGCTTAAGGAAATAAGGCATATTTATCGAGGATAAATTATGTGTTAACTTTTTCGTAGAAAATTTGATTATTTAAGATAAAAAGTACAGTTTTTTTTTAAAAAAAAAATATTATTTTATTCTCTTTGATCTCATTCAAATTAAAGAAATCAAGAAAATATTTTTTTATTTTTTTATATTCTCTCCGCTAACTCCTCACATTATTTTATTCTTTTAACTTCTTTTATACCCTCCTTCAACTTTTTGATTAGTTAGAGAAATAGTCTGTCAAAAATATGAATGAATAGTCAAAAAGTGTTGAATAATTAAAGTCAATTGTAAATTCTTTTTCTATTTCATTCTTAAAATTTCAAGCATTACAACAAGCATAGTAATGTGGGTATATCAAGTTATTAACTTCTTAAATCAAATTCTATGGTTTTAACTCTTATCTTTATTAGAAATTTGTCAACTTTTACTTTTACAATTATGCTAACAATTCATATAATGTGTAACACCACGACTTTTCGAAACGTATAAATTGACTCGTATCTTCGTGGAAAGACCAGGAGGGTGGGTAATAAATTAATAATGTTGTGTTATATGATATTTTAAGTGTTCAAGTGTTGTATCTCAAGTTTTGAAGTTAGGTAAGTGGAAAAATAAAAGTTGGCGAAAGTTACCGTAAATTCCTTTTTAAAGATTTGTCTGAAATTTGGGTCAAATGTCTCGGACGTTTTCTCCCACTCTATTAAGAGTTATGATCCCCACGACCTATCGAATCGAAGGTATACAAGTCTAGTTTCCAACACATCAAACCGTTCATTCATACTACTTCAAAATAGAGAGATATTTGTGTTTTCGTGGGACTGCGCAAGCAGGCACGTGAGGTGGGGCCCTAGGTCGGTGGAATGTTACATATATCTTCTTCTTCGACCTTTTTCTTCATTTTTAAGCTAAAAACCAGAGAAATTAGAGAAACCCATTTCTAGGATCAAGTGAAGTATAGATTTTCTCGACTTAAGTCCTTGACGAAAGTTGTTCTACGCGTTGGGCTCATCATCGTGGTATAATTTGTTTTATTGATTGTGTAGCATATCACACTTTAGTGTTGGGACAGCAAAGGTTTGAATATATTTGAAGGTTTTGAGGCGTATTACAAACCTAAGATTGAGGTAATGCCCTTCTTTCATCGACTTTAGCTTTTATAAGCAGCAAACAACAATTTGCGACGGAAATACATATCTTTTATCATATTGTCATGGCATCTTTTATTTTTGTGTGTTGATTATGGTCCTACCTTGTTGTAGTATCGAGGGAGTTATGAGTAAAAGTCGTTAGGCCACGTTAATTTAGCGAAAAAGGTATGTTAAGGCTATTCCCTACTTACGACATGTTTCCTTAAAGCTTAGAAGCAATGTATTTGGGTTGTTATCCTTGATATACTTGTAGCCGTGATTGTTGATTGTTGGCTGCTCGAGTTGATATAATTCTCCATTGTCGGGATTCTTATTCAGTTAGTAGCGTCCCTATGTTGGACACGACTTAGAGGCTATTTGTATAGGTTGCTTATAACTAAATTGCTCGCTTTTAGCGATTGGATTGTTATTGTTGCCCTTGGGGCTATTGTGGTTAGCTGCAGGAATGTGATCTATGCCTAGAAGGGCTATGTTCTGCCTATAGGGCTATATGGATGCCTAAAAGGGCTATGAGTTGCC
>JAJOOO010022928.1:0-24975 GCA_029582685.1 Solanum piurae | reverse complement strand
CTGTGGAATATATGTTGAACTAAAGACATCAAGAACACCAACTAATCCTGGAAGAATGTTTTGGGGTTGCCAAAAATATTCATCCGGTAATGGGTGTGAATTCTTTCGATGGGCTGATGCAAATGATTCAACATGCCAAGAACAATACAACATCAAGAATCCATCAACGAGTTCAGGGCAAGGAAGACAAGGAAGACAAGCAAGACATAGAAGACAAGGAAGGCAAGGAAGACAAGGATCAAACACTAGTATTGATATCACTGTTATTGTGATTGTTGTTATTTGGTTTCTAGCCGTTATTTTTAAGATATATTGATTTGTACTAGGTGTTATTTGATAATGAAATGGAATAACAAAGACATTGGCCTCAATAGTGGACTGCATTTGCTTCAGAAATCTGATTGGCAACTTCATTCAAACACAAATTCATACAGAAAAACAAAGCCTTCCCAATAGCAACTTCACACAAATTCATATAGGCGCCATTCATATACAAAAACAAAGTCTTCCTAATAGCAGAACCAAACAATTGAGATCAAGTAATTAATCAAAATAAAGTTAGTTGAGATCAAGCCATTAAGCTAAATAAAGTGAAATCTAATGTGTGCCTTGAGTGCTTGGTGTTCCTTGAGTGCTTCTGTAACTCTCCTCTCGTAGCTGCCTTTGAGTAATTGCAACTCTTTCCTTTCACCTTAGTCCATTGGGTTTGTAACCAAGATCAATATTGGTAGGAGTTGAACTTGACAATGTAGCACTATGTAACACCCTATCAGTATTTCCTGACTGAGAAAACAACAAAAATCTAAACTTAAAGATGAACTAATATCAATTAAAGCAATTAAATGTGTTTAAATGATAAAATACATACCCTTTCAGTTTCACTGCCACCTGATCCAAATAAGAGACCATAACCAGTTGTCTTTGCTTTTTTTTTGTCTTGGTCTCTTATATGCAAGAGTTGCAACACCTCTCAAAGCTGTGCTAGTCTTTATTTTTTGGTCAGCTGCACTAGAAGTTGATTGTTGAGTACTTAATTGTCTCACATCACTTGATGTAGTACTGGTAGGCCTTCCACTAGATGTCAAGGCAGTTGCAGGCCTCACACCACTTGATGAAGCATTTGTAGGTCTTCTAGCACTTAGACTTGCACTTGGATCTGCACTTGGACCTGCACTTGGAGTGCAACCTGCACTTGGACCTGCATTTACACTTGATTGACTTCCAATTGCAGCATTTGTAAAATCTGAAGTTACAGCATTTCCAACAATTGCAGCACTTGCAACACTTATTCCAGTAGGAATATTTGAAGTTGCAACATTTGTTCCAACAGTTGTAGCACTTGTTCCAGCAACAACATTTGAAGTTGTAGCATTTGTTCCAGCAGTTGCAACACTTGTTCCAGCAACAACATTTTTCTACAAACATATATTAAAGTCAAAAGTATAACAAGAGTAAAATTCAGTAACAGAGACATATTAAAGCACAACTTACCAGAGTTGGACATCCTTTCTTGTTATGTCCAAAAGTCTTACACATAGAACATTTCATTTTTCTTCCCTTCCTTGCAAACTTCTTCTTAACTGGCTCATCACTATATTTTCTCCTGTTTTTTCCTGATCTTCCTGGCATGACAGTAATTTCAGGTGGTTCAATGGCTGGTCTATCACTTTTTGGCCACATCTTCATGTTTGTCATAGGTTGAATAAACCTATTATAAGCTTTTAGGTATGTTTTCTTCTTATACCAGTGATCAATAAATGACTCAACAATCCAATCCTTATAATGAATTGATGTAAGTGTATGGCCACAAGGAATTCCCTTTAGTTGCCATGACCTACAACTACACACCTTCTTTTTTAGGTCAACAACATGTTTATATGGTGGATCGTGAATCTCAAATCCAACATCACCATTAAAATATGCCTCACAATTATCTGCAATTTCAGCATTTTTTCTAAGAATATCCATAGCCATTGGTGATACATCAGTAATCCATTTTTCTGAAAATTCTCTCATTTGATTCATTCTTTTCATAACTTTGACTCTTATTTCCTCTAGTATAGTGATTATTGATTTGAACCTAGCACCTAAAGTCCAACTGTTGAAAGTCTCACACATGTTGTTCTCAACCACATCACACTTGCTATGTTCTTTAAAATAGGCCCTACACCATGCTTTTTTGTTATACTTTAACAAAGCTTCTACAATGCCTTCTCCTAACTCACTCAAGTCATCAAGTTTGAGCTGTAAAAGTACCTCAAATGATGCCTTGGAAACCTGCCAGAATTTTCTTCTCCTTTCTTCACCCCTCCAGTCTTTCTTCCAGTTTGCCCATATATGCCTAGCACACCATCTAATTTCAGCATTTGGCAATACATCAATAAGTGCAAGATGAAGACCCTGTCAAACAAAAAACATTTGACATACAACAATGTTAAATATAAATTACTCCAGAAATTAAAGAATAAATTTAACAAATAATATAATAGTACCTTCTGCATATCAGACAACACTGTTAGTCCTTCACCTTCTGTAATCTCCAAATCATGTTTGATGCACTTAAGAAACCAAGACCATGTGTCCTTGGTTTCTTTATCAACTACTGCCCATGCTATAGGGTACATCTGATTATTTCCATCTTTGGAAATGCAAGATAACAGTTCACCTTTACATACACTTTTAAGAAATGCACCATCTAAACCAATAATCCTTCTACACCCTTTTTTCCATCCACTTTTTAAGGAACCAAGACAAATATAGATACTCATAAACACCTTTTTTCCTAGAATTGTGTTCTTGGATGTCCTAATAGATACAGTAGTTTCAGGATTTGTGGTCTTTAATTGCTCAGCATAATCATACAACCTAGCAAACTCCTCTCTGAAATCTCCCATATGTTCATTCATAACTCTCAGTTTTGCCTTTCTACAACTTGTCTTACTAACATACAAACCATACTGCTTTTGTATCAAAGACTAAATCTGATGTAGTTTAATGGTAGGCTCACTCATTATCCTCTTCTTGTAATGTTTACTAATCCAAATGGGGGTACACAGTTTGTTTCTTGTTCTTTTAAAACACTTGTGGACAGGAAAATATGTTTTAACACTGAAGTTTTCAGTGTTACCATCAATACTTTCAAGAATATGCCAAGGACAACCCTTTTTCTTACACTTTGACCTTATCCTTTCCTTCTCATTAGGTATCAACTAAATATTAACACCCTTCTGAATAGAGTAAGTTTGCAGTGCCTCCCTGAACTCAATGTGATTCAAAAAAACCATATACAATTGAAATAAAACCTTTTTAGCAGTTGGATCAAAGTAGATCTTTGTACTTTCCTTCCTACGTGCTGGATCTACCACTCCATCATTCTCAACATGATCCCCTTCATCTTCACTAATGTCACTATCAGGATCTGAGCTATTAAAATAAGGGTCATCACCACCCAAATTGCCTTCAAATCCCACCCTCTTCTCCTTATAAATGTCTTCAAAACCAACATCTATACCTACAGGACCAGATGGTATCTCATCTAGATTTACTCTATCAGCCTTCTCTTTAACTTGTTCTTGAATGTTAGACTGCCTAGATTGAAGCAACTCCTCATCCAAATCACTCAAATCATCAATATTTTCATCAACATCATAGAGTGAATCAGAATCAAAATGTTCTTCAACTCTAGGGTCAGGGGCTTGTTCTTCAACTCTAGGGGACTGCTCTTCAACTAAAGGGGATTGTTCTTCAACTAAAGGGGACTGATTTTGGTTTAAATGCCTATTTTTATTTTCATCAAATGGTTGAGATGAAGACACATCAACCCTATTTATTTGTGGGGTGGATGACAGATCAACCCTATTTTTGTGTGGGGAGGAGGACACATCAACATTATCTTTTTGTAGAGAAGAGGACACATCAGCTTAAGTGCTAGATAATACACGTATCTCCTCAACAACTAAAGGTATACTAATGGGATGTACAACATATACATCAACAAAATCAGCACCCTTCAAACCATTAAGAAAGTTTAAAACATCAGAATCACTATTTAACATGTAAAAAGTACCCTTTTTGTTGACTCTACATCCAAATGTCTCAACATTTTCAACACCCAATTCCAGTGCTATTTTATGAAAAAATATAATATGCAACTCATCTACATCTTTATTAATCTTTTCAACACTAGTGATTCCATTGGCATACCTTAAAGTAGGATCAAATACAAAACAACCCCCACAGTGAAATTGAAGTGTCACTATAGTTAAAGCCATTAACTTATGATGCCTGTAAAGTCAAAAGAAAAACAATTATAGTTAAAGCCATTAACTTACCAAGACTATAAGACAAAAAACCCTATTTTTTTTAAGAAAACAAGGTGTCAACTGTCAAGAATCTAAAGCAATAATGGACCATTAATGAATTGCTGTAATTGTTGTAACAATGGACCACTACCACTAACACTATCAATACCCAAGACAATTGACCAGAAAATAAAATATTAATTTTAGTCGAAATTGAGATTTTATGAATAAACCCTAGAATCTGCTCGAATTCACGAAATATGCCATTGAAGTCACTCGAAGTCATACATCAACTACGAAAGCATATTACACTAACATTACACCCAAACCAAAGTAAAATCCCCAAAAAAATTTAGAAAATTGAATGACAATTGACCCTAAAATCAAACAGATATGCACAAAAAAAAAGAAAAAAATCAGAACTAACGCAAAAGGCAAGAACTTACAACGAATATCACAGTGGAACCGAGCTTCAACTGAGCAAAATCGCAGATGAACTGTGAGAAATCACGGAGAGGAGAAGGGGAGAAAGGGAGAAGTGGAAAAGTCACGAAGTTTTGGAAATATCGTGAAGGTTTGGACTATTCTTAGTTGGAATAGTCATTTACCAACGTGGAATATAATATTCATACGTGTTTTTTTTATTTTTTTTGGCCAACGTGTACGAGTTTGTGCAACACGCACCATACCACATCAAAAAAAGTGTTTAAAATATTGGGTTTGGATGGGTTCAAGGGTCCAGATGACAAAAGGGTAAGTAGAAGGGTTCACAATACAAACATATACAAGTACAAAGGTCCACCGGACCATTTCGCCTAAATTTTAACCAACTTTTAACTTTTCTTCTAAACTTGGATTATCGCAGAAGTTGAGTAATACGGTGATTGGAAACTGTAATAAGTTCATGATTTGTTTTTCCACACTTCTGTTAGTCGTATTGAAATTCCACTTTTCAGTTTATAGGTAAAACTGAGAGTATTGTATTCTTATGCTGTGAATTTTATGTATATAAGATTTTCATAATTAACTTCTTTCTACTAAATTAGAGTATTTCTTTTATTACCACGCGATACGTCAGCGAATCCTGAGCGGGTGCGAAGAGGGAAAGACCAAACACTTCAGCTAACAGGAATGAGCAGATATGCAGCCTCCTCAAGGTCATTACGAACCACTTTAATGTTGTTTATACTTTATTGACCATAGCAACACAAATGTTTTCTCTCTCTCTGGCAGATGAGCTTGAAGAAAATATATCTATTTCGATTAAGTTACACTCACCGTCACACGTGAAATATGCTTAATATATTTCCAGCATATCAACTAATTTGATTCAGCTAAGACAAGGCACAAGAGGAGAGGACAGCCACTGAACAAGTATGAATATGCATTAAAAGCAACTGAACAAATTTTTTGGTAAGTGAAAACTTTTAATATCTCTTCATCTAATATAGAATAAAAAGATATACAGTAAAACCAGGGGCGGATCAAGGGGAGCTGCAGGGGTATCAGGGCTATATGTTAGGAAAATATGTTTTCCTTAGCTACATACTAGTTATATTTTACTTACCCTTTGTTTTTCCTTTTCAGATTGAGTGGTCTAAAACGATGATCTCAAAGTGTCCCCATCAACATCTCAAAGAAGTCAAATATAGTGGTTACCTTGGTGGTTTTACTGATAGGGTACTTACAACCTACCTTACTAGAAATATTGTAGCGCTTGAAACATTAATTATTGATCCTTACAAATATGATGCTCAAGAAGCAAGAGTTCGGGATCGACGACAACTAGAAGGAAAAATTCCCAAACGAGTCAAACTAGTGATCCTTTAAGAGGTTGTTGGGTTGCTGATTAGAGTCATAAATATTAGTAATATATGAATTAATTATGAAGAAATCAATTTGTTATTTTATTCAGATATTAGTTATGTATAGGTTAATTATTTATGTATTAATTATTGGGATCATTATGCCTTACAGTTGTTTTAGCAAATTTTGTTTACAACGGAAATGGCCTTTTATCTATTCCGGCACATTTGGAGGTGATTTTTTTATAATTTTTTAAAATTTTGAAAGCATCTATAATGTCTTTCTTCTTCTTCTTCCACAATCTACTCCATTTTTTTCTTTAAAATTCGATGTATCGTGAACATGAATGATTTCGAGTGAATTGTATATCAAAAGACTAAAAACGTTGAGCAACATAGATTCGTACTTGTATGATACTCATTTTGCGGATATTTTAGGCCTCTAAGGCCCAACATTAACTCCTATATAATATTCTTGTCCCATTAACCTGCCTTTCACTTCATATGCCTTTATACACTTCTTCTTAATTGTGACCATATTGGTTTCACAGATATTGGGATTTCACTTTGTGCCAACAGAATCAATACAAAATAATTTCAACTTCTTATAGGATTAGCAACCTTTAAACCATTTTTACATAAAAGTGTGGAGATTTGACCTTCCGCACAACCCAACAAAATAGTCATTGCTCGGAAAGCAACGTATATAGTACACAACCCAAACTATGCTTGTCATAAGTCGAGGATGGGTCACATAGGAATAGATAGATAGGTTTTACAACCATAGAGCAATATTTCCAAACACGAATGAGGCAGCAGACACTTGGTAATCTATACTACTTCCATTGAAGGCACCACACATATTGTGTACTCAAAATGCCAGCCAAACTTTCTCAGTGGTTGATGGCAACATCATCGAAAGTGTAAGTATTCATAATACTAACTAAAACTAAATGGAACACATGAAGATATTAAGGAAACAAGAGCAATTGCATTAGAATTTTAGAACAAATTTTTGAGGAGAAAATGAGCTCTCGAGGGAAACTAAATACTCTTACATTCGGAAGGCGTGTAGTTTTACTCGTAGTAGAAAGCGTCATGGTTACTCAAACATGTATTGCAGATAACAGAACAAGATTAGAAGGGGATCTTTATGAACGGGTAAGATAATTCATCTACTTAATATATATGTTGGCTAATTAAAATTTTAGAGCCAAAAGTAACTGGGATATATGTGTTAAATTTGACAAGATTCAAAGATGAATTAATGTGAAGATTTGGTAGCTAGGAAGATAATTCTTCATTGGTACAAAAGTCAAGATAGCAACTTTGTAGGTGAAAATTAGGTAAACCATAAAATGGTTTCACAAGGTAAACCTTGACATTTTGACATATTGTGATGTCATGGATGTTATCAATAGGAAGAATTCACTCCTATAAATAGGTAGCTCCTAATTCATTTGTAACACACCTCTCACTTGCCTTCTCATCTTCAAAGACATTTGATCTTCTTTCTATCTTGTAGTGTTTCACTTGTACTCTTATGGAGTGAAATAAATATTGGTTGGTTGTATCCGAGGAGTAGACAAAAGAAAACAAATTTTGCTGAACCTCGTAAATTTTTGGTGTTATTTTTATTGTTGTCTCATTTACTATTTATTAGCTAACTTTAGATATAGCAGTAGTGATTCTATCACTCTCTATATATTCGACTTCCACAACAATTGGTATCAGAGCCAAAGTATTATCTGAGTATGCTCTGTGGTTGCAGCACAGTCTGAACTTCCACATTAGGAAAAAAATTACTTTGGTCCTTGCATTGTCAGCTAGTAAATAGTATTTGTAGTGAAAATAGGAGATAAAAAAAAATGATGAGTCCGCATTGAGTGCCAATAATACGTCATCATTGACATCTTCGCTTATGACAAGAATTGTGTCAAATGCAAAATTTGTAGTTGAAATTTTTGACAGGTCAGGATATTTCGGAATGTGGCAAGGCGAGGTCTTTGATGTTCTTTTTCAACAAGGGCTAGATATTGCCGTAGAAGAAAAGAAACCAGATGGTGTAGGAGAAGAATATTGAAAGATTATCAACCGTGTTGCTTGCAGTAACATTCGATCTTACCTTGCAGGAGAACAAAAATATCCATACACAAAGGAAACATCTGCAAATAAATTATGGAATTCATTGGAGGAGAAATTCTTGAAGAAAAATAGTCAAAATAAACTTTACATGAAAAGAAGACTATTACGCTTCACTTATATTCCTGATAGCACAATGAATGATCATATCACCAGTTTTAATAAGTTGGCGACAGATTTGCGGAATATGGACGTGACTTTTACGGATGGAGATATGACCTTAATGTTGTTAAGTTCACTTCCCGATGAGTTCGAGCATCTCGAAACTACTCTACTGCATGGGAATGATGAAGTATCTCTCAAATAAGTTTTTTCTGCCTTATATAGTTATGAACAAAGAAAGAGAAAAAAAAGGCGGAGAAGCAGAAGCACTGATCGCGAGAGGTCATTCTCAAAATCATATGAGAACGAAGAAAGGGAGATCCAAGTCAAGATCCAGAATCAGCAAATATGAATGTGTCTTTTGCCGAGAAAAAAGGCATTGGAAGAAAGACTGCCCAAAGTTTAAAAGCAAAGTCAAACCAAATAATGGGAAGGCTGTCATGGATTCAAATGTGGCGGATTGTGATGACTTAGATTATTCACTAGTTACAACAGATCCATCCAAATCTTCTGATGTATGGTTGATGGACTCAGCTTGTAGCTATCATATGTGTCCCAATCGAGACTAGTTTGTTGATTTACAAGAAGGAGAATATGGAGTTATTCACACTGCAAATAATAATCCTCTTACCGCATATGGCGTTGGTTCAATTCGATTAAGGAATCATGATGGATTGACCAAAACATAAATAGATGTTCGATATTTACCAGATTTAAAGAAAAATCTCATTTATGTAGGAGCCCTAGAGTTAAAGGGATTCAAAGTCATTGCAGATAATGGCGTAGTGACAATATGCTCCGGTGCACTGGTGGTAATGAAGGCAATTCGAAGAAATAATAACATGTACCACTATAAAAGGTAGTACAATTATTAGGACAGCGACAACAACATCCAATTACGACAAGGAGGCAGAAATGATCAGGCTGTGGCATATGCGTTTGGGACATGCTGGAGGAAAATCCTTGAAAACTTTATCAGATCAAGAATTGCTAAAAGGAGTAAAAACTTGCAACTTGGAGTTTTGTGAGCATTGTGTCAAGGGAAAGCAAACAAGGGTTAAATTTGGAACAATTATTCATAATACTAAAGGTATTTTTGATTATGTTCATTCAGATGTTTGAGGTGCTTCCAAAACACCTTCATTAGGTGGGAAACATTATTTTTTAACCTTTTTTGATGACTTTTCCCGAAGACTGTGGGTGTATACGATGAAAACAAAAGATGAAGTATTGGGAATTTTCTCAAATGGAAGGCGATGAAAGAAACTCAAAGTGGTAAAAAGATCAAGTGTCTTCGCACAGACAATGGTGGAGAATACAAAAATGATCTTTTTCAAAAAAATTGTGAAGAAAATGGCATCATCAGATATTTCACCGTTAGAAATACACCACAATAGAATGGAGTGGCAGAACGCATGAACCGGACTTTACTGGAGAAGATTCGGTGTATGTTGTTCAATGCTGACTTGGGCAAAGAATTTTGGGCCGAGGCAATAACATATTCATGCCACCTCATTAATCGTCTACCATCTGGTGCTATAGGTGGGAAGACACCATTAGAAAATGATATGAAAAAATTGTTGAAGATTATGGTTCTTTATATGTATTTGGCTCAATTGCATATTATCATGTAAGAGAGTCAAAATTGAACCCAAAAGAAAATAAAGCTTTATTTATGGGAATTACTTCTGGAGTCAAAGGATACTGTTTATGGTGTCCAGAGACAAGAAAAAATATTTTTGGTAGGGATGTTACCTTTGATGAATCTGCCTTGACAAATAAGGTAAAAGTTGAAGAAGTCAAACAAACTGATGGTGCTTCAAAGTAGGTGGAGTTTGAGGGAAAGATATTTTTTCCAACAGAGGGATCAAATGAGAAAACAACAGAAGTTTTTCCTCTGGAAGAAGAGCCAATCGAAGGGGAGGTTCCATCTCAAGAACCTCAACCACAACTTGAATCAATAGCAACCAGCAAGCCAAAAAGGACAATGAGAAAACCTGCTCAACTCATAGATATGGTGGCTTGTGCAGACTCAATTGCAGCCGATGACGTTCCTACCACTTATAAAGACGCAATTATAAGTCCAGAAGAAGATAAGTGGAGGATTTCCATGGAGAAGAAATGCAGTCCCTTCGTCAGAATCATACATGGAAATTGGTCAGTCTCCCGAAGGAAAATAAACAATTGGGTGCAAATGGGTATTTGCAAAGAAAGAAGAATTTCCTAACCAAGAAGATGTTCGCTAAAGCAAGATTGGTGGCCAAAGGATACGCTTAAAATGAGGGAATTGACTATAATGAGGTATTTTTTCTAGTTGTTAAACACTCTTCCATTAGAGTTTTGTTGGCTTTGGTAGCACAGTTGAATTTGGAACTAGTTCAGTTGGATGTAAAAACTGAATTTTTACATGGAGACTTGGAAGAGGAAATCTACATGACTCAGCCAGAAGGATTCAAAGTTGATGGAAAAGAAAATATGGTGTGCAAACTTGAAAAATCGTTGTATGGGTTGAAACAATCTTCTAGACAATGGTACAAACGATTTGACAAGTTTATGTTGCAACAAAGGTACATAAGAAGCAAATACGATCATTGTGTGTATTTGCGCTAGCTTGAAGACAATTCATTTATATATCTTCTCCTATATGTTGATGATATGTTGATAGCTTCTAAAAGTCAAGAGGAAATTGAGAAGCTAAAGATTCAACTAAGAAAAGAGTTTGAAATGAAGGATTTGGGTGAGGCAAATTAAAGAAGACTCTTGGCATGGAGATAAAAAGAGATAGACATTCAAAGAAACTCTATTTATCTCAAAAAGAATATTTGAAGAGGGTACTAAATTGATTTGCTATGAATGAGAAAACGAAGTTGGTTAGCACTCCGCTTGCTTCTCATTTTAAGCTTAGTGATGCTATGTCGCCAAAGAATGAAGCTGAACGAGAATATATGTCGAGAGTACCATATGCGAATGTTGTTGGTAGCTTGATGTATGCAATGGTTTTCACAAGGACATATATTTCACACGCCGTTGGAGTTGTAAGCAGGTACATGCATAATCCTGGAAAGGATCATTGTCAGGCTGTAAAATGGATTCTACGGTATATTCATAATATTGTAGATGTTGGCTTGGTTTTCGACATAAAGATAGTCAATATCTTGTTGGATATTGTGACTCAGATTATGTAGGTGATTTGGACAAATGAAGATCAACTATTGGTTATGTTTTCACTATTGCAAACGCACGAGTTAGTTGGAAGTCTACTTTGCAGTCAACAGTTGCTTTGTCTACTACTGAGGCAGAGTATATGACAATTATAGAGGCTGCGAAGGAGGCAATTTGGCTTCAGGGATTGCTTAGAGAGCTTGGTATTGTACAAGAAGGAATCACAATATTTTGTGATAGTCAAAGTGCTATTCAATTAGCAAAGAACTAGGTTTATCATACAAAGACGAAGCACATTGATGTCTGATATCATTTCATAAGAGACATCATAGAAAAAAGTGGAGTCATAGTGCAAAAAATTCATACTATGGATAATCCTGCCGATATGCTGACAAAAGTGGTGACTGCGGTCAAGTTTCAACATTGTTACACATTGAAGATTGAGGTTGAAGACACAATCAAAAATTGTTGTTGAGAGAAAGTTGAAAATGGAGAATCTTGCCAAGGTGGAGATTTGTTAAATTTGACAAGATTCAAGGATGAATTAATGTGAAAATTTGGTAGCTAGGAAGATAATTCTTCATTGGTACAAAAGTCAAGATAGCAACTTTGTAGGTGAAAATTAGGTAAACCATAAAATGGTTTCACAAGGTAAACCTTGACATTTTGACACATTGTGATGTCATGGATGACATCAGTAGGAAGAATTCACTCCTATAAATATGTAGCTCCTAATTAATTTGTAACACACCTCTCGCTTGCTTTCTCATCTTCAAAGGCATTTGATATTCTTTCTCTATTGTAGTGTTTCACTTGTACTCTTTTGGAGTGAAATACATATTAGTTGGTTGTGTCCGAGGAGTAGGCAAGAGAAAACAAATTTTACCGAACCTCGTAAATTTCTGGTGTTCTTTTTATTGTTGTCTCATTTACTATTTATTAACTACCTTTAGATATATCAGTTGTGATTCCATCACTCTTTATATATTCGGCTTCTACAATAATATACAGGGCTTGGATTCCTATAACCTGTCGAAGTTAAATATGAGTTATCACACCCGGGAATAATTGACATCTAATTACTTTGGGTTCTTCAGTTAATAACACACATCAAGAGTCAGCAAACAAAATGAAAATAGGCATTTGTTAATATCGGCTTCCAAAGATGAGAAACACTCAAGCAATTGGTTTCCAAAATGCCTCTAAGTCGCAAATCAGATAGGTAGAGCAAGGGTACCGCAAGGGGGTTCATCTTTCGAAAAAGTTGCATTGTATATACAAGGTCAAATTCATTTTATGTATAGATGTCGAATCCTTAGCTTCTTCATATATTGAATCCTCCCAGTGAAAAATCTAGCTCTACCACTAAAACCAAAACATAAGTATTTAGTATAACCTATTAAGAAAAACATAGTTTATGAGTTAAACAACAAAATAAGATGCATGATGATTTCTTTTTATCTAAGGAACCTGGTGACCCATAAAAGAAGGAAACGAAGAACTGTTATGTTACTTGGGAGAGTTGGCAAATAGCCACTCTAATGACTTAGTAGGCGTTTGGTCATGCGATACCATATCACGATATGGAATCGTGAGATGGAATCAACATTTGGACATGCGATTTTACGTTGATTCCATCTAATGAGATGTGATTCCATATTCTCTAAAAACCATGATATGGGAATTCCATATCATGATCTGTGATATTTTTAATACAAAAATTGATCCACAAGTTTATATTTTGTTAAAACAACCCCACATTTATATCTATCTAACCATTTATTTCATATGTAAATAAAATTTATAATCACATCATTACTTTTTAAAATTATTATTTTCACCGACATAAAATTTGTTATTCTCACCACATATAGTCACTTTAACTCACACCAACCAATTGTTGAGTAATAAATTTGTTCTCTTCATTTACTCCAAAACCTAATTTATTACTTCTACCATTTTGTATTTATTACAACTCAAAGTAACAATGTTAATTCGTCTTCTCGATCACATGATCGAGAAATGCAAATTCAACGTGAGAAAATTGTCTGTATTATGTGGGAGGATTATATTAAAGACTAGTACACTACAATTACTGTTCAATTTTTTTTATTGAATTAAAGTTTGATGAAATAAAGTTAGATGAAACAGTTACTTAAGTGAAGAACAAATAGCTTTGTAATAATTTATTATGCGATTTTATAATATTTTGTTTATTTGGTAAGATTGAATAAACAATTGGGGCTATTTAATAGTTTTACAACTTATGAGATTCTTATGTTTATGAGAAAATATACAACACAAAAATTCCACATCGCATGTCCAAACAAAACTTCAATTTCATCTCATAATTCCATATTATGATATCATATCATGATACCATATCGCATGGACAAACGGGCACATTAAGTCACAAGTCTTGAAAAAATAATGGTATAGCCACTATTAATGACATCATCCATGTGCCCTACTTGGGACATACAAAAGACCTCTCTAAGTTTTCATATCTCCACTTCGGTCCCCCTCCAACAAATATGGAATAATATATTTATTTGCAATTGTTAAAATTTAAATTAGAAAAAAAGAGAAGAACTCCAAACAGGAAACAAGAGCAGTACATTTTTGCTGTTGTCGATTTGTCGATTCCGGTGAGTTTTCCGGCCATAATAGCCATTTCCAAGGTAAAATCATCATCATCTCCTACTCCATTTTCATGTTTACTCTATTTTCATTTAAAAACCAAGCTTTAAAATTAGTTTCCCGCCATTTTAGAAATTTGAAAAATCTTCCATAATAATTACTTGATAACTCATTATAAATACGTTTTAGTAGTTTAAAAACATTAAAAATTTGTTTCTCCATTGCAAGAGCTGAATTTTGAACCACGATCTCATTCAGTCGCGTTTCTGTACGGATGTCGTACTTCATCGATTGTTAACGACTGATATTGTAAGCTAGTATCTATCTTTGTAGTCTATAATGGCAGTAGCTGAATTTGTTGTTGTTGGTGATGATTATATGAGAGTATGGGAGGAGACTCCCAAAAGCAGGAATTGGAAATATTTTAGTAAGACGACAGTGCCCATTGCGTTGCGTCACAATGGTTCATATGACGATATGATTGCAAGCGTAATTGAGGCCGATGAGTTAACTTGCAAGCCAATTGACTTGGTGATTTTCTATCAAATGAATGGGAGGGGAAAAATACATCCCACATTCATAAAACAATATAGGCATGTGAGGTTGTACATGTTAGATATTGGTATTGATGGCTCTAGGCCTACATTGAAGATAAACGTCAATGTGAGGCCTCCAATTGAACTAATGTAAGTATTTGAAAAGGTTCCATACCCATAAGGGTTCCAAGCTTCAACCCACTGCTCGAGCAACTTGCTTATATATTGACATTTCTTGTTCATTTAACGACGACAATGATTCGATTGGAAATGAAAGATTGAGTGATCATTCAAATGAGAGCTTGGGTGATAATTCAAATGAGAGCTTGGGTGACCATTCAATGAATATACATGATGATCCAACTAATGTGGAAAATTAGCCAGTAGATGCGAAAGATCCCGAACCCGAATGTTGTGAAGAAATGCAGGGAGAACAGGAATTGGGGTCACAATCCAACTATTCCTTCTCCGATGGAACTAGTTTATGCATAAACCAAACTTTCAGTAACAAGAATGAGTTGCAATTGTTATTAGCCGAAGCGGTGGCAAATAAGTCTTTTGATTTTTCTACTGTGAAGAGTTGTACTAAATACTTAAAGGTGAAATGTGTATCTCGTAACTGTGCATGGATGTTGCGGGCGAGGAAATGTGAGTGTTCAGATAGATTTCGTATCTACAAGTACATTGGCGAACATAGTTGTGGCGTTGAACATGCCAATAGTAGCCATAGAAAAATTTCAATCGAAGTCATTTCTTCACTTTGTGTAAATATGTATCGTGATGGCAAGGGTCCAAATGTTAAAGCGATTCAAATAACTATGTTTAATTCCTTTCATTGTAGTCCAAGCTATTGAAAATGTTGGAAGAGTGGTGTGGTTTCCAAGGAAATGGTCCAAGGGACAGTGGAGAATGAATATTCATGCTTACCGACTTTTTCCTACATGTTCGAGACACTTAATGTTGGTTCTAGCTATTGTATCATGGTAAACAAGGATAGTCATAGGTTCATGTATCATTTCTTGGCCTTCAGTGCTTGTATTAAGAGATTTGCCCACATGAGAAAGGTAATTGCGGTTGATAGCACTCATTTATATGGTAAATACGAGGGCGTATTATTGAGCGCTATTGCACAAGATACGGAGAATCATGTTTATCCAATTGTCTTTTGTGTCGTGGACAAATAGAATGATGCATCTTGGACATTCTTCTTTGAGAAGTTGAAGGAGATTGTGGTCGATAAACTAAAATTGTATTTTTTTATCTCTGATAGACACAAGTGTATCACCAACGATATTGTGAACGTTAACAATCATGCTCACCACATATATTGTATGAGATATCTTGGTGAAAATCTCCGCGTAAATCATCATTGTGGAGATTCTCTCTATCTTTACTATAATGTGGCAAAGGCTTATTCTTTGGAGGAGTTTGACAACCATTTTGTAGAATTCAAGAACAAATGCTCCGCGGCAGCCATCGTCCTTGAGCATGATATTGGTTTTGAGAAGTGGAGTAGGGCACATTTTTCTGGCAATAGATATGATGTGATGACCACAAATATCGCCGAGTTACTCAATGCTATGTTGATAGACAAAAGAGAGTATCCCGTGGCATCTCTATTTAGTTCGATTGTTAAGAGGTTTGGAGAATTGTTTAGGGAGAGGCATGCATATATCCTCAAATTAATGGGTAATCAAATGGTGCCGGCTTCCGAAAAAATCACAAGAAAAAAAATGATCGAGGGCGACTCCTTGTATGAGGAGAATGTAACCGGGGACGACTATTAATTTACCATTTTTGATGCGGGTGTTACTGCCTATGTGGACCTACTGGAAAAGTCATGTTCATGTAGGGAATATAACTTGATCAAGATACCTTGTGCTCACGTGATGGCCGCTTTGCGATTGAAGCATGGCAATGAGTATGGTATGAGCATCTAGGAGTACTCTTCGCCTTTGTATAAAGTTGAAACATACCTTCTTGCATTCATGAATTATATTAATGTTGTCCCTCTCGAGTCGTAATGGTGTGTGCCAGAAGAATTGCTTAATGTGAAGGTTCTTCTGCCTCTTGTCGATACCAAGCTTGGAAGAAAAAGAAGAAAACGTGTCAAAGGCATCGGTGAGAATTTCAAGAGCAAGAGAAGGAACAAATGTTCAATTTGTAAGAGATTCGGACACAAGAGAACTACATGTGTGAACAACAACAAATCTTAAACAAGCTTGATTGAATTTGTTTTTGTAATCAAGCTACTGTTTTTTTTTCTGCCAGCATTTTGGTCAATTTAGTGTCAGTTATTATCGTAATTAGTCATGATCTAATATAGATCAATCAAAAGATTACATACATTGTGTACGCTATCTATTAATGTTTATTATCGAGTCTATCCATTCTCTAGTAAACTGTGTATTATTAATATATGAAAATTCATGATATTCGTGATGCAATGATTTCAATGCATGAATTAGAATGATTAAAGAAGGAAGTGTTGTAAAAAAAGTCATGATCTGAAGTTGTGTATTTTAATGCATGTGTATTATTATTATCATGCATGCTATTTTTAATGCACCAAATCAAACTATCCATAAGAAATAATCTAAGTATAACTAATCCAAAAATTACTAATACAAACATTATCCGAATATACACTCTACCAAACGACCCTTAAAGAATTATCAAAAAGTCATATGTTACTATTGAAATTTGTATATCAAAATATGTACTGGTTGTCAAAATATATAGACCCCTTGAACAATCGTTGCATCTCTATGTGTGTGGTGTGTGTATGACCAATGAGATTTACATCAAGGTATATTCGGGTTTATATCTATGTTAAAGCATTGTCGATACTGCACCTACTAGAATATGACACTTATATATAGACCAAAACTAGTAGACTTTAAAAAAGACAACAATTAATTAATAATAAATTATATTTTTGAAATTTATCCAATTAGGTAAGTTTAAACAACTCATATGATCATGTTAGAGTCCACATATATTGGGTGTGGTGATTACATATGTATGAGGAAGAGTTGTGGTTCTACAATCAACATCCTTAGAACAATGTTTGAGAAAACATAAGTATGTTGTGAGAATAATCACATGTTGTTCAACCACACATTGTTGATTGCCACCCCCAATTTATGTAGACTCATACATGATCACATGCTTATTCTAAGGATGTTGATTGTATAACCACACATAACAAGTGACATCCTTACAACATACTTATGCTTTCTCAAACATTGTTCTAATGATGTTGATTGTATAACCACAAGTCTTCATCATACATCTCTAATCACCACACCCAATTTATGTGGACTCTTACATGATCTTATGACTTGTTTAAACTTATTTAATTGGATAAATTTCAAAAATATAATTTATTATTAATTAATTATTGTCTTTTTCAAATTCTACTAGTTTTGATCTATATATAAGTGTCATATTCTAGTAGGTGCAGTATCAACAATGCTTTAACATAGATATAAACCCGAATACACCTTATTAATGTCAGAGTGTAAATCTCATTGGTCATACACACACCACACACATAGAGATGCATCGATTGCTTAAGGGGTCTATATATTTTGACAACCAGTACATATTTTGATATACAAACTTCACAACGGTAATAAAAGTTCAAATGCTACTTTTCAACGGTAACATTAAATTATTTTGTGGTATAAAAGGAAGGCAATCCGTCATAAACAACTCAAACCCTCATAAACAACTCATACACCTCCATTTTTACAATGTCTCAAGCATCTCAAACATCCAATGCAAAAAAGTATTACAATTGTCATTGTGGTAATCCAGCTACGTTGAGGACGTCACACACCGATACGAATCCAGGTCGACAATTCTTTAATTGTGGAGTTGGCATATGCTCTTTTTTCGGTGGCTTGAAAATGAATCATCAACGAGTAGCCCATTGAATTTTCAAGGCGTTGCAAAATTTGAAATATTAAAAAAGCTACGGGAATCCGAAGAAAATAAGGATCTACTAATGACTTTCTTAAAAGAAGTCGAAGAGCAGAGGAATCACTTGAAAGTGTTGCTAAATGATGCTGAAATAGATAGAGATCAACTACAAGAAAGGTTGATTTTGGCAAAAGAAAAACCCCTAAAAACTATATTGCGTGGTTTATTTTTGATGTTTGCTTTTTGAAAACGTGTAACAAATGTGTAACAGGAATGTAATGCTGAATAAATAAAATATTTATCTCTATTTATTGCACTCTTATATCTTTTATTTTTTATCAATAATGTTATAGATCAACAGTGATAACAATCTATAGTATTAGACATACAAGTTTATTGTCGATAATTGACTACTAAATAGATCAACAGTGATAGCAAAAATCACATACTATTAAGACATAGATTAATAAGAAATCTAAAAACCCTTCATAATAAAACATGTTAAACTGTCAGATGTACATTTTTCTCGTCAAAAACAGCAAAACAACAAACCATTTTAACCATGTTCTTAAAAGACAACTATTTCAAACACTAATTGTCTTAAAAAATCAACTATCTCAAAAAATCAATTGTCTTCAAACCAGGGAAAACCCAACTATCACAAAAATCAATTGTCTTCAAAAACCAACTATTTCAAAAATTGTCTTAAAACACCAATACCCATCACAAAAATCATAAATGCCCTTACTCGTCACCACCGACCTCACCATATCACCATTAAGCTCCATCACAATACTCATCACGTCTATTCTTTTTCCACTTCTGGCACATCAGTGGCCAAGCCTTCTTCTTCCAACTTTTCCTCTCCTTCATTATCTGTTATCTTCTCCTCCTGTTGTTCTTTCTCTTCTTCTCCACTTACTTACTTTTCTTCATTTTTCTTCTCTTCCAGATTCTCCTCTTCACTTTCTTCTTCTTTATTTTCTTCTAGCTTCTCCTCTTTTTTTTCTTCGTCGTTCTCTTCCAGTTTTTTTTTTTTTTTTGTCATCTTCTCTTCATCTTGTTTTTTCTCTTCTTCTTTCATCTCCTCTTCCTTCATCTCTTCATCAACTTATTCAGCAAAGTGTTCATCAACTGCAGCAAAATCATCATCGACTATAGCTAATGGAAGGATCTCGTCATCAACTATTGGTGCTGAAAAGTTGTCATCATCTACTGTAAGATCAGTGGCTAAGCATTAATACAAATAAATTATTTTACAGAAATAATATATAAATTTATCTACCTTTCTTTTTCTTGTTCTTTTTATTTCTTCTCAATTTCTCCTCTCGTACATAAGCAACAATTTCCACCATTGATTGCTCGAGGGATGCAACACGCTCACACAGACTTTAATCTTTAGAAGTACTTGGTACAAAATTCTCACAAGGTTGATTAGGATTGGGATCACTTAAATACTCATCCTCCACATTCTCTACTGCTGAAGTAAGGACAGTCATACCTTTCAAATTTGCCTTTAAGGTATTGAGGATTGTAATTGTAACACCCCAGATTTTTTTTTGAATTGAGACTTGAACCATCCTTCATTGTGAGTAGGATTTTACCGAGGAAATTAAATTTCTTGAGTGTTAAGGTCACTAGATGTAACACCTTGAGTTCCAAAAAGAACTAAATTGGAAATAGCAAAATATGAAATTTTACAAGTTAAGCTAAGTATGAGTTTTGGGTCAACTTGAAACGCCCATAACTCCTAGCACAGGATTAGTTAGGTGTGATAGAAGATACCTTAGGAAATATCTTTGAATTATATTTTCAACGCAACCGAGTTTGCTAAGTTTTGAGGTCGGATGAGTGAGATATGGCCTTTTCAAGTTAGGCTGTCCAGTTAAAGAAAGTTAGTCGGAAATAGTGAGGGGTATTTTGGTCTTTTCCTTACCCAATAAGATTTAATTCGTTTTTAGTAAGATTTTAAGGGTCAAATCCTATTAGGTTCAGTTTTATAATTATAATATACACCTAGGGTTTTAGTTGAGAGTTAGAGGAGAGGATCAAGTGTTCGTCGATATTCTTGCGTCTTGTTGCGGAATTTTGCTATGGGTTTAATCCCTAAGAGGTATGTAAGCTTCCATAGTATTGGGTTTTTTCACCCACATGCCAATCATGTTATTTTCAGCGCAATTTTATTCTTAAAGTTGAAAGATTAGAGTTCTTGATGAGTTCTTGATAGGTGTTCTTGAAGTTCATTCTAAATCTTGTTGTGTTGGGTTTTGGATGATTTCTTGAGATAAAAGTGAGTGTTTTAAGGGATGTATTGAGTAGATTAGAGTGTACTTATGTTAAGTAATTGATTCTAAGTGATTGGAGAAGAAACCGTTTGATTCTAGGCAAGATAGAGTGAGAAAACGAGCAAAGAATTTCGTCGAGTCTTCTGGGTTGGGGCCTGACGCGTCGCGCCAGCCAGAGCGCCCCAAGTAGGCTCTAAATTTTAGGGGCTGGCGCCCCGTTCCACCCATAGCCCCAGGGTCGCTTGCCTTGTCTAGTTTGCAATCGGTTGCTCCGTTTGAGTTCTTTCGAATACCTTCATTCTTTTTCAATTCTAACTACTCTAAGCTACTTCTAAACACCTAAAATTATTCCTAACATGATCATAACGTTGAATTCATAATTCAAACTCAAGGTAGAGTTGATAGTTAAGTTTTGAGAATTCTTTCGAACATTCTAAGAAAGTCCTTTTCAGTCCTTTTGTGGAGTCTTCTACAACTTCTAGTAACTTGTTTCAAGACTCGAGGAAGAGAGTATGAGAGTGAGGAGAATGTATTAATGAGTCTACTTTTCATCATGATATCCTTCATATCATGAATCATAACTCTTGAATCCATAATTCAAATTCAAGAGAGATTTAAGAGTAGAGTTCAAGAAAGTATTTGAGTTCAATTGTGAATCCTTTGAGATCAACTATCAATTTGAACTAAGTTTTGAGGAAGTAAGTAAGATAATGAGAAGAGTCGTTTACAAGAGTTCCATGTTGTTATGTAGACCCTCGAGTCGAGTCGTTCATGCCCATAAATTTTGCATAAACTCCATAAGTTGAGTATCTTTGAGATGAGTAGTATCTTTAAGATCTAAGTCTTGAGTATAGAGTTCCTAATCCCTTTTTGAGATTATATTCCTAATCATGAGACTATTACATGTTACCCATGAAGTCCTTAAGTTGAGTAGTTCATGCCCATAATTTCGCATGAACCCTATGAGTCGAGTAGTCTTGAGATGAGAAGTATCTTTGAGTCCTTGAGTTGAGTAGTTCATGCTCATAATTCCGCATGAACCCTCTGAGTCGAGAATTCTTTAAATGAGTATTATCATTGATGTTCTTGAGTTCCGAGTATTGAGTTCTATCTATGGTTGTTGAAAACCTTGCATTGAGTCGTTCACGTCCATAATTCGGCATAAGCCATATTTTAAAAAGTCTTTTACAAACGTTTTAACTTTGTTTTAAGACTTAAGTTTTGAGTTCAGTAAAGAGTAAAGTTGAAGTTTATTTTCTTCAAAAGTATATGGGGACTATATATTCCCAAAGATTTAAAAATATTTTCACATTTAAACAAGAAAGGAAACCTTAATTTCCAAAGAGCCTTTGAACTAGTTTTCAGAAAAGAGTAAATGCTTTCATAATTAAGCAAGAGGGGAAAATTTAATTTCCAAGATAGCCTTTGAGCTAAGTTTTTGAGCAATTATCTCAAATCACAGAAAGAAGTATGTTTTTAAACATAAAGAGCTAGTATCATATTTTGGGAGTAGTATTGAGCACCGATATGGGGGAGCGTTCAGAGAACCCACAGCTCCCATAAACCATGTAGCCATCATGGGTAAAAAGGGTCATACTTTTTAGATGAATCCTTTTCGCATAGACTAGTGGATCCACTTAGTAATTTAGGTCCTATACCTCTGGCAGGGTATAGGATGCGCTGGCAACGTGAGGAAGATCGATGTATCACCACAATAGCTCTTATGTGATGGTTGTCGGTTAGAGAAACTCCCACATCAGTACTTTGTATTCTTATATACATCAGTTTATTTGTATTTTTACATACATCTCAGAGTTTTATGTATCTTTGCATACACACAGAGTTTACATCATGTTTTAAACAACTTTTATTTATATTGCACTTGTTTTAAACTTCTTTATATTGAAATGAGTTCAGTTATGTTGAGTTGAGTTGAGCCAGGTAAGCATGTTTCCTTTTTATCAAAGCTCAAGCTTATGTTTATGCTTTAGAATTCCTCTTACATGCTCGTACATTCCACGTACTGAGCCATTTGGCCTGCATCTTCTCATGATTCAGACACAAGTATTCAGGATCATCAACTGGAGCTTCGTTGATACATCCAGAAGTTTGAGTTAGCTATGGTGAGCCTACTTATTTTCGGAGGATTTCATTTACTTTTTAATTTAGTCAGGATGTCGTGGGTCTTGTCCCGACTTCCATCTTTAACAGTTAGAGGCTTCATAGACAGTCAATATAGTTGAGAAGTCTGTATTATTTATTTATTTAAATGTTTTAAAGACCTAAGTTGCCTATTTTATGGCGAGTTGAAAAATTTATTTTATTCAGAGTTTTCTTTTGAGTTAAAGTTTGTATTTAAGTTTTTCATGATTTTTATTCTTTTTTAGCTTTGTATGCTTGAGTTAGTCTTTCGCTTGTAGTCAGCCAGGATGAGGGTTCGCTTGGGGACCAGAAATGGTTTTCGAGTGCCGGCCACGTCCAGGGTGTAGGCTCGGGTCGTGACAGTATCCTTCACTTCGTCCACATATGGCTTTAATATTGCCAAGTAATTCTTTTTTTTGTCTCACAGACAGTAGGTGTGAGGTATGGATGCACAACCAACGGGTAAAATATATACAAATATTACACGACATTCACCAATTTATAATTTTTGCTAAATAATGATAAATAAACTTTGTACCTTTGTACTTTTTCCTTTGTTCTTAAATGGATCACCTTCGATGATATTATCATTTTTTGCAGTGTGCCATATAAGTAAACGGGAAATGACCAAAGGAGAATCCAAGGACTTCTTGGCATACTTTCCAAGATGAGGAAATGCCTCATATATCCAAACCTGAAATTAATAGAAGAACAAATAAATAAATAGAGGCTATAAAATACTACACAAATATATAAGAATTTATCATAAATCAACTACATAATTTATAAGAAGTACCAGAAATGCCTGGGAAAAGCCATAGAGAGCATACGATGCATTTTCTCTTTCATTAAACACTTGACTCTATTTCTTCAAATTGATTTTATTCTTCAGATACGTCAATGTTAAATTAAAACTCTCTTTCCCCCACGGATAACTATTGAAGAAATCTAAATCATCCACCATCTTAATGTGGCTTGAATCCACAATTTTAGATCGATAATGGGCAAGCAACATCGTGTGGACGAACAAAACCAATGAGCAATTCAACTTCTACTCCTTATTTAACTTGGAACCCTTGATCAAACGCATCAACTTTGTAGCAGTAATGTTCTTATTCTTAGTCACCTTGTAGTAAAATTTCTCTCTTTTCAAGAACTTTTTTCAATTTTGCATCACGAGGTATGCTGAGCAATTCAATCCCGTAATCAATGCAAATTATCTTAAGCCAAAACAAACAGGCTTATCATTCACACAACCAAATTTCATGTAATTTTTTTATCACTTTTCACACGTCGCAACAACATATAATGGACCATCTGTCCATTGAACTTGAAATGTTCTGGAATATGCCTCAAGTGTCCAAACCAAGTACCTTTAAAATCATCATAATTTTTTTCTTGAGCTAGAAGATTTATTAAATCACAATAAACAACCATCCTTGCTCTATCAGAATTTTTTGCTGGAAATGATCCTATTTCATCTATCCATGTCTTTAAATCATACGACTTACCAGAAATTTCTTTTGCACAAATTGGCAAAGACAGGGGATCTTCATCCTCATCACCAGTTTGGGTATCTCTACTACTCTCATCTTCACTGTCACTTTTATCACTACTAGATTCAACATCATCACTAGATCCTGGGCACTACTATCCTGGTAGTTGATACGCTCAAATTACACCTCCCTAAAGAAGCATAAGCGATTGTTATCAAGTAAAGAACTCAACTTGTAGGTTGGGGTCGATCCCACAAGGAAAATGGTTTAGACTTTACTTTAACATACAATTATAGCCAATTAGTCAAAGTACTTCCAATAAAAAAAGCACAATTAATTAAAGGGGGGGTTTTGTGAAACCAATTGTAAGAATTCAATAAGTAATCAGAAATCAGAAGTCAATTTTAGTTGTTATCAAGCTGAGAGAATTAACTAGG
>JAJOOO010022927.1:0-34914 GCA_029582685.1 Solanum piurae | reverse complement strand
TTGTTTATACTGTTTTACCAGTTATATATATATATTTATTGCATGTGTCTTATTGCTTTATATTAAGTTCAGTTATTCAAGAGTTGAGTATCCTTGAGTTAAGTATCTTTGAGTTGAGTATCTATCTTTGAGTTGAGTATTTGTCTCTGAGTTCAGTATCTATCTTTTGAGTTGAGTAAGTTTGAGTAGTTTTGAGTATTCCTTGAGTTGAGAAAGTTTGAAAAGAGGTAAGTTATTTAGTTTATTCCAGTTTTTGTTCTAGCCTATGTTGTTTAGCTTCCCAGCTTACATACTCGTACATTCCACGTACTGAGCCATTTGGTCTGCATCTTCTTATGATGCAGACACGGGTATTTAGGATCATCAACAGGAGATTCATTGATACATTCGGGAGTTCCAGTTAGCTATGACAAGCCTCCTTGCTTCCGGAGGATTTCATTTACCTTTCAGTTGTATCAGTTGTTAGGAGGTCGTGGGTCTTGTCCCGGCTTCCATCTTTATCAATTAGAGGCTTCATAAATAGACAGTAGAGTTTCAGAAGTCTTTTCATTTATTTTGTTAAATGTTTTGAAGACTAAAGTTGCCTTTTATGGCGAGTTGTATATATATTCTATTATACAGAGTTTTCTTTTGAGTTAAAGATTTGCAAAGTTGAGTTTATAAACTCTTATTCAGTTTTAAGCTCTTGTATGCTTAAGTTAGTCTTCCGCTTAGAGTCAGCCAGGATGAGGGTTCGCTTGGGGACCAGCAATGGTCTTCGAGTGCCGGCCACGTCCAGGGTGTAGGCTCGGGGCGTGACAGCTTATATGTTGAATGTATTGTGATTATGGCCTTGAAGGCATTGTATGAGGAAGTCAAAGTGTTGACATGATATCATATATGTGAATGTGATGTGAAGGATTTGAATGAGAATTTAATGATGTATAGGTAGTCATGTTGTGAATGTAAAGGTGTTCATGTGATCTCAAAGTGATCTTGTAGAAGTTGTTATTGTATTGTGATTGGAAGTATGTACTCTCTTAATGTTCATATGTGATGATGATGGAATGTGAAGGATTTCTATAATGTGATGTATGTCTTGAATTGGTGGACTTAGGTGCCTCTTCTTGATACATGGAAGTTATGAAATGTAATCTCTTGACTTGGTAGGCTTAGGTACCCTTCTCTTGAGTAATGAATGTATCTTGACTTGATGTCTTATTGTATTGAATTGGTAGACCTTGAGTTGGTGCCTCTTCATAAATAAATGAATGTCTAGAATCGGTAGACCTAAGTATGGTGCCCTTTCTATGAATGATTAATGAGGCTTCTAGGCTATGTCTTGAACCGGTAGACCTAAGCATGGTGCCCCTTCATGATAAGCCTAGGACCCTAAGTGAATGTAAAACCTTGAAGAGGTAGACCTTATGATGGTGCCTCCTTCTTGTGTGAAATGATAGACTTAGAGTTGGTGGACTGGAACGGTAGAAAGCCCTCTCTAAGAAAGTCAATCAGCTATCCTTAATGAACCTTGATCGGTAGATCCTTGTGGTGCCCTTCTTGGTAGATGTGCTATGGGTCGGTAGACCTAATGATGGTGCCCTCTCTAGTACATACATGTGAATGAAATTACTCTATGGGAACTAAGGCTAAGCACCGAGTGGATATGGTTAAGATGGTAGCTCTTCCCGAGTATGAGGCAAGAGTACAATGAACATCTTTGGATATCCCCTAAACCATGTGCCTACATGGGATGTTTCCTAGTTCTACCCTTGGCAAGTAGAACACCTTCCTAGGTATCACTCCTTGCTTCTACATTTTTGTAGGTTTCGAGCCCGAATCCTTGTGATTGCTCTTCTTCTATTTTCGAGGCTTTCGAAGGACTTTGAGAGGTAGCTGATTGTCATCCGTGCGGGGCCTCTTGTTCTTTATCTTATCTTTTGTTCAATTCTAGATACAAAGACATTGAGACTTGTACTTATCTTTCAATTCTTTTTTATATATATTAGTGGCTTGTACACGTGACAACCAGATTTTGGGGGCTATTTTAGAATTACTAAGTTTTTCGTTCTTATGTTATTCTTGTTTTACTTTCTGCATTTCTTTCATGTTGTTGGGTTGATGCTAACTTGTCTTGGTCGGAATAGACGAGTGTCATCACGTCCATTTTTAGGTGTGACACCATTATAACCATACCTTACAGAAAAAGTATATGAATAATAATCTTACTGAAGGTGGTACCTTATGATCCACTTTTTCATAATGTCTACTACCTAGTTTAAATAAAATTTTGTATGATTCAATTAAAAAGTTCCATATAGATACAAATTCTTTAACGACCTAAAATCAAGCACAAATATAAAGATCTTATCAATAGATTTGGTTACACAATATCGAAAACTAATAAATTAATTAGAAAAATCTTTACTATGTTTAAATATGGAAATATTATACTTCTAACATTAGCCTAATAGTACCCCAAAATAATGTAGTACACATTTGAAAGAAAATTTAATATCAGATTTATTCATCCGATTAGCAAAAGAAGGGGGAAATATCCAAAATAGGTTTGTTTGAAATTTTCATATGAAGATGTATATGTAAGAAGAGTTCGACAGTACGTAGTCGATAGAAACTCAAATGGAATCGGAAGCGTCCCGTCAATGGAGAAAACCCACAAAGTCATTGTTGCCATTCTCCATCCTTCCACCACATCTCAATACTGATATCCTCTTAAGGCTTTCAGTAAATTCCATCTTGCAAATCAGGTCAGTTTCAAAATCTTGTCTCGCTTTCACATCTACTCCTGAATTTATCGAGGCCCATCTTAGTGTATCTGTTGACCATAAGCTTTTGTTGAGGTTTAATCAAACCAACTAAAATATGAAGGGATGTTCTCTTACATTCTTACTTATTAGCTCTGTTTCAGAGGCATCAGGCTTGGATTATCCCATGAAAACATCTTTTTGGGATATTGTGGGTTCAGTCAATGGACTGATTTGTCTTCCTAATAATAGGGAAAAATATTTGTGTCTATTGAATCCATCAATTAGAAATCATAGAAAATTGCCTAATTTTATAACTAATATAAGGGATGCAGTTCGTTTCAGTTATGGTTTTGGATATGATGAATTTCATGATGACTATAAGGTAGTGGCATGTGTTGACCATCATGGGAGTTTGTCTTCCGTTAAGGTCGAGGTCAAAATATATAGTCTAAAGGGTGATTCTTGGAAAAGTATCCATTTCCCTCAGGATTGGGTGCAATCCTTTAATTGTGGTAAATTTGTGAATGGGAAGCTTCATTGGGCTAATATTAATGGTCCTTTGTTGCAAAAGGGTTGGAACATCATTTCTCTTGATTTGACTGACGAGAAATGGAAAAAGGTGGAGCAGCCTTTCCATGGTGAAGAAGATGGTGTTTTGGTGTTGGGAGTATTGGGAAATAATCTTTTTGTCATATGGCAATTATCAAGGAACTGGCCTAGATGAGTTATGAAGAAGATCTACATTGCTTTTACTTGTCCTGTGACATATCAGTACGGTGCCTTTATAACTGATTTATATTATTGAACTTTCAGGAGGTGAAAGCTGATGTTAAAAACAACTGATTCATGCCCCATACTGATTGCAGATATGAAAATGATGAGGCGTGATTATTCCCTGTTCTCAACATTCGTTATGATATGCTAATGTTATTTCCAAGTTGAGATTGATCTAGCTAGAAGCTAATGCCAAATTTGTTAGGTTGTTTCTTCAATATTTAGTCGTGATTTGTTCAATTTGTAATACTTTAATTAGTTTTAGAGTTTTTGGAACTCTGTTTATTTGAGTTGTTTTTGAAAAAAAAAATGTTTGCAAACTCCATGTATCACGTTTTTAGAAAAAAAGTCAACAATCAGAGTTTGCAAGAGCTCAAAAGAACAGCAAGCATATAATTGAGAATGAAACAGGAATTCTTAAGAAACGAGAAGCCTATGACGACAGTAGAATCTTCCAACGAAATTCAAAGGGCCTTTGTACTCTTCAATTTTTTTCGTAACAATTGTGAAAAAGACCAATACAAGCTAAAGAGCACCCAATCTCACAACCACGTTCTAGGAAGGGTGTTAAAAGGATTACGCCTCCAATAAAAAGCAGAATCTAAGTACACACAAAGCAGTGCAAGATAGTCACTTGTAATTGAATACTTACCACTGGCAGTAAGTAGGAACTGCCCCTGTGCAGGCTGTGCATACCATTCAGTGAATTGATCTTCCTCCAATGTCAGTTGTGCTGTCCAGAGGAGCTTTTTGTGTTTACTCGGTAACTTTTTTAATTCGCACCATAGATACCCTTCACTAAATCCTGAGAAAATGACAAGGAGGTAGTTGACAAATAAATTTTAAGTACACCCAACCCTTTTCAACATCCTCATTTTTGTCTGTCTGATGCTTCAGTAGTCAACTCAAATAGAGTGTGCATGTAAGAGTTCAAGAAGCTCATAATATGTCGATGTCAATAGTAGAAAGCAATTACTTGGTGGAATACTATCCTCAATCTTCAAATTATTTTTTTTATCAAGATGTAGATACTTAATAGTCTCAGGCTTCAAGGAAAACTCAGTAGGATACATATCATCAAATGTCTCAAATTCAATTTTCTGTTTATTAGAGCCATATTCCATAGAAGTAGTAGTACTGTACCTCTTTGACATATCTCTTCGGGAACATTCATCAAACAGTCTGACTTCGCTGCATTCAGTGCCTGGTGATTCTTCATCAAGCATTTTGATTGGAGTCTCGGGTTGCAGCTCTGTGACTACCTTCGGGGGCAGCAATTATGGAAAAATTTGTTGAACGTCTTAGGTGACCTACAAAGCTAAAGGCGGAAGAAGTTTCCTCTACTTCTTTGGTGAAAACTTTAGTAGACATTTCATCAAACATATTGTCTGTCCATAGGGCTTGAGAATTCTTCAGCCAAAGGAGAAGCAATCTCTCGGCTAAAGAGCTGTTGATACTTGAGTAAACATTTATCCTCCATCTTCTGTAGCAAAACTAGTATACTGGTGCGATTCCCTCACGACATATATTTTATCATACCAAATTAAAACCAATAACCTCCCAGACACGATTATCAAAAATGTGTGACAGAGTTGGGTGGAAATTGCAGAAGCTGATTAGGAGCAATATTATGAAGAATTCTAGAGATCAGCCCACAGCTGACATATTACCTGAATCTTGTAATTCACAAAATACTCTGTTAACTTAGTTTTAAAGAAGCAGCACAACTGAGTATTCTCTCCAAAACATGGCTACGGGCTTCGTTGACTCATCCCAACTTGAAATTCACATTTGGTTCTTCTTATGAAAATATGGTTAAAATTATGGAGAGATACAGGGACGGAAAAATTCCTATTGACAAGTAACATTGTGATATTTCATTATCGGATATTCATGTGGTGAGTTGTCATTCTCTATCTAAAGTAACTTTAGACGACAACATGCTACAAACTCTACTCACTAGTTGATTGTCAATTTAATCATTCACCATTGTCCTGGGTGGAAAAAGCTTGAGGTTAGGTCAGAAAAATATTGAACAGCTTGTTATAATCCAAGCACCAACTCTCCAACACTTGTCTTATTTTAGTTCTTATTCTTTGGAAGAATTGGCTATTGTTGAATGCCACAATCTGAAAAATTTAGAGGTGTCATTTATATATGCTGGATTTATCGAGCGCCTTATCTCTAGATCTCAATTCCTTGAGAGTTTGATATTAGATCGCTTGCTTCACGAGGTGTTAACATTTGCAGGAGTACTGAATCCTTAAGGGCCTTGAAGATTCAAAATTGTCCGAACATTGGAGTGATTGATGCTCCAAATTTGGTATCACTCAAGTATGAAAGATATTGTATTCCGCAGCTTAAATTTGCAAAAGAATCAAGCAAATTGAAGAACTTCATTCTTGATTCTTGTTTGTACGATTTGGATGCTGAGTGGTTTTGTCGGTTGAGGGAATTTATATCAAACTCAATCTCTTGCTCTCAAGTTGACTTCATATTGCCAAATTCGGTAAGATCAATAGGAAGCGTTTGAAACAACACCATAGAGTTGCTACCCCCAAAGTGGACGTTTTGGATGTAAATATAAAGTCAACCGATGATTCTCCAACATTTGTGGATGCCTTGTTATGGAGTTGTCATCCTAGGAAACTCAACATATCATCAACAGTCCAAATGATTATATATTTCATCGATCGGTTAATGTATATGAAGAATTCGAGTCATTCTACTTCTCATGGAAGCAAACCTTAACTCAGTCAATTAAAAGAAGTAAAAGCCTACAAATTTGATGGGAAATATGAGAGCTGGCATCCTGTGAAACTCATAAGCAGGGAGTCAAAAACAATGAACCTTGAAAAAATGGAGAAATTTTATTTTTTATTAGAGTGATGATGCAATTTATTTTATTGCAAATTGGATGCATTTATTGCAGAATTATTTTTTAGTCTTTTTGACTTATAGATGTTGTTCTACTTGGTAAATTATATGTTGTGATTGATATTTCTCTCTTGTTAGTCTGCACGACCTAATAATTTACTAATTTAACTTTTTGCTTAAGTGTGAAACAGATTGTCTAACGTGTTCCAGCAAAGCATTAAGGACAGTAAGTAAAAAATACCCACCTCAAAAGGTGCAAAAAACCACGACATGTACCCCTACAAGATTTAACTTCAATTTCACTAAATCATTACAAGCCTATGTAACCTATAAGGAATTATGAATTATAATTCCCAAACTTCAACACAAACC
Source organism: Solanum piurae (assembly GCA_029582685.1). Classification (NCBI taxonomy): domain Eukaryota; kingdom Viridiplantae; phylum Streptophyta; class Magnoliopsida; order Solanales; family Solanaceae; genus Solanum; species Solanum piurae. Next base: position 28,144 of record JAJOOO010022927.1, on the reverse strand, counting down.
TCCCAAGGTATGTGTTCCCAACTCTTCGAGTTATCACAACCTAAAGACAACACACCTAATTGAGTTTATAACTCACTGAACTAAAATTACATCAAGACGTAATCACAAAGAAAAACTCCTAACACATAATCTATGTAAAAGGATCAAGTTCTTCGTTGTGTTCCTTCCTTCTATGTGTTCCTTCAATTTGTTGGTAGCACTTGCGAAGTCAATTTTTCAATTGCTCTTTTTTTGTCTATAAATGCATAATTTTTCTGGATGACTTCACATCTATTTAAGCACAATTCTTCATAGAGTTATTGTTCACTTCAAACTCCTCATTGACTTGAACTTTTTTGACTTAGTTCTACTTCAAGTAAGACTCCTTCAATTCAAACCCCTTGCTTCTTTAGACTCTTTCAGCTTACATTCATTGATTCTTTTGTATTGTAGTCGAACTACAACTCTTCAATTCAATAGTAACTTGAAGAGTTCTACTTCAAGTAATGCTCCTTCTTAAAGTAAAACTCCTTAGCTCTTTAGACTCCTTCAAATCAAAATCATTGATTCTTTTTCTTCAATTCATCACTAGTTTGATTCCTTGCGTTTTGTACGAAATTAACATTATGCATTTCTTTATTTTTGCACTCTTGTCTATTTATTTTGAAAGCTTTCCCGAATTCATTTGCTCGTGATAGTGTACCTTTGGACCATGTTGACTGACGTGTTTCATCTTTCTTTGTCAATCATCAAAACTGCATAAATCCCAACATCTCTTTATGTCAAAATATTCATATATTTGTCTTAGATTATTTAGCTATCTGCAATCTATCTGTATAGAGCTTGACAACCATTCTTTTTCGCCCTCAGTCACTTTCTCCCATCAGAGCGCTATCTCCTCAGATTCAAACATTCTTTCGAGTTTCTATGATACATATTCTTCAATTAATTTTAAATACACCCAACCTTTTTCAGCAAGAAGGTAACATTTCAAGGATACAGTTATTTTAAATAAGAAAATTAGTAGTATAACGCAACTTGCACACTACATGTGAATATTCTCTCAGAGTTTAATTACAAGTTTCGGCCACGATGATTGAGAAAGATTCAACCAATTTGAACCGCTCACATCACAGTCGGCATTCTAGAAGCAAAGCTTCCCGGTCGCCTGTCCCCTTGTGTGGAAATGCTTTTCATGATCTCCAGCTCTTTCCCACCAGCTTGTTCTTTACTAGGAATTAGGATTATAACTCTGTTAACAAAATGTCTCTCGGGAAAATGTGTGAATTTAATTAGCATCATAACTCTGTTAACAAAAAAAATGTCTCTAGGGAAAATGTCTAAAATTAATTAGCATCATAAATCTGTTTACCTATAATAGGATATTATTGAATACTTCCTCCATTTCATATTAATTTAATTTTTGTTGCATTTTTCATTTTTACAAATTAACTTAATTGTTCAGTTTTCAAAATTACTTTTAGAGTGTTCTTTCAATTTTACCCTTCATTAGTTAGTATTGGAATTAATAATTAATTAATATTTAGTTATTTTAATAATTAATAAAGGTAAAAATGAAAAACTATATTTCATTTATGTCTTAATCTACTTTTCTTAACGGCACCTCAAAAATTAAATTAATATGTAATGGAGGGAGTATTTCGGATTTTCGGTATTCCACCTCTGTAACCCATCAAAAGCAGCTTTCCAAAAATTCATTGAGTAATTCAGAATTGCTTTCTGGATAGCCCAGCGCAGAAACAATTGTGATAACTTTTTTTTTTTAATGAAGAATTAATAGGTGATTTCAACCCATAATAATAATTATTATTAAGAGTAGTAAAAAGAAGTAGATCAAACCTATATTTTTCTGATCTGTCTCGCTTCAATTACAGAGGAATATAGTATTAGAACAGATTTTTATTTCGGAAAAGAAGCAGGTCCCATTGAGGATTTCACAGGCGGTATAGAAAGCTATCACATCAGATTGTCATTGCCAGGTATTGAGATTTCTTTGGCTTGAAAAAATAAATACTTCTTCCGTCCACAATTGTTTGTCAGGGTAAGGTCATGCACACCCCTCAAAGAAAACTTAATAGAAGGTGTAATTTGATTAATATAACCCTACTATACCAAGAATACCAAAAGTCTACATAACTTTTCAATTGAACTATACTATCATTAAGGGTAGAATTGGAAAAAAATGATTAATTGTTTCTTGATTGTTTAAATTGACAATTAATCTTAGACATTTATTTTTAGTATACCTGCCAAATAATTGTGGATGGAGGGAGTAAACAAGATCAGCAGTAAAGATGCAAAATTCTCAGAAAATTATTGGTCGGTAGTTAATGTCTATGTTTTGCATCTTTTGAAGCACAGCTTCTACGCATTACTTCTTACAAATTTTGGGATTTCACCTTAATTTGTTTATACACAGTTCGAGTACTATTTTGGAGTTGGAGCATTAAGATATTTAATAGAATTTTCAACAACTAAGTTTGAACAGTAGGGTTAAAATATTTTCTACTTATAATACATGCTTTAAGGGGATATAAAAGTTTATCTCTAAACGTGCAAGTTAACAAATAATGGCATAGATGAGTCTTTTCTCAAACGAAAATGACATAGATGAGCCAAACTTTAAGAAGATGACATAAATGAGTCTTTTTCTCAAAGTTCGATGGCATATTTGAGCATTTCCTATTTATTATAATAAAAATAGATTTATTTAAACTTTGTAATGAAAATAAATCATATTCCTAAGTTTTCCCTTGGATTCTCCAAATATTGATATGTTAAGGGGGAAATTATTGCTATAAATGGTAGATATTTTCTTAATACAGTATACTTAGGTGCTTTCCCCTTTGATACCAAGGCAACAACATGCCTTAGCTTACTTTGACTTTTCCTTTTTCCTTTTTCTTTAGATAAAAAAATTCATAACTAATTTATTTCAATATGAAAATTTAAAGTGAAAGGGATTTGTGTGTTAAGTAATTTTCATTGAAATTTTCACAACATTAATAATTTTAGGTGCAAGAAAAGGAATATTTGGAGGTACCTTCAATGTCTAAATCAAGCATAAGGATTTGCTAGTTTTTGAACCAAAACGCACTTTGCTTTGTTTTGATTTTTTCTATATTTTCTTTTGCAAGCTTTGGAATTTTTCATCAATTTGAGTGATGTAGCTTTCTTTGAAATTTCTATAGCAAGACTTGTACATTGACTTAAGAATAACAAACTTTGATTTCCCAATTTCTTTTTTTAGTTGCTATCAAATCTAACATGGGTCAAGGTGGAATTTTGGAACTAATTACATTGTGGAATAAAACTGATTTATGATTTGATATGAAGGCAGCAGTACTTGCTTGACTTTTCCTCTTTCATCAATCACAATAAAAAAATGGACATAATGTCACTTGTCTATTCCCATTAAGACAAGTTAGCCTCAACCCAACAACACGAAGGAAATGCAGAAAGTAAGCAAGAATTAACATAAAAGCGGAAAACTTATTCAGTCTAATATAACCCACAAAACCTGGTTGTCACGTGTACAAGTCACTAATGTATTATAAAGTTCAGAATTGAAAGATAATTACAAGTCTCAATATTTTTGTTTCTCAAATAGAACAAAGCATAAAATAAGGAACAGAGGGCCCGCCGGAATGACAAGCAATTACCTCTCAATGTATTCTCAAAAAACCTCAGATGTAACTAGAAGAAGAGAAATCACACAGATCCGGGTTCAAAACCTGCACAAGTATAGAAACATAGAGTGAGTACCAACCAATGCGGTACTCAACAACCAAATAAGCAAGGCAAAACTAGCTAGAATACGAGTAATCATTTCATCCTAACCGAACCTCCTCAAACTACAACCTGCATAAAAATTAGCCCAACATAACAATTTCACAATACACAGTGCGCAAGGCTTAACATTTACAGTCCAACAATCACAGTTCAACAACCAACAAGTACCAAGTATGACAATCACAATAATCGAGTAGATCAATCACAAGTATCTAGTAGATCAATCACAAACATCAAGTTCATCAAATCATAATAATCAAACATTTGCCAGAATCATTTACATTCGGCACAATGTCATTAATCGTAACCATTTAATCCCCATCGATTTTATATAGTATCATTTATCAAAACCATTTCCTTTCGGCACAATATCACTATCGAAATCATTTTCCTTCGGCTTTATATCACATCACTAGCTAGAATCATTTCCTTCGATGTAATAACACATGTCTCAACACGCTGTCATCCTCATTAATCCCTTTTTATTCATTAATATTAATCAAGTGGGATAATTGAACCCATCACCTCATTCTCATTACTCCCCAACACATACAATGAAGGGAAACACACAATTCTACAAGTTACAAAGGTTAGAAGATCACTTGCCTCAATTCAATCAAAAATAAATCCAAGACTTGAGTCTTTCCTTTCCGAACAATGTCCAAAGCCACACAATCTAATTCAATCAAAGAATCACAATAAGATTCCAGAAATAACAACATCCAATTCATACATTTTGAAAAATGGGTCAAATCAACTCAACAACCCAATTTCAAAAATAAGATTTGAATCCGAAAGTCTTTACTTGAAAATGTTACCCAATGCATTTGAAAACTCATTGATAAAAAGTGAAAAAACCATTTTGAAAAAAGGATTTAAAATCAGTTCACAATCACCATTTTAGCTTAGAACTCAAGTTCTTGAAAAACCTTGCTATTTGCCAATCAAAATCCAAGTTTTGATGTTAAAATCCATAAATACTAAAAGGGAAATGAAGTTTTAGGGTTACAAAAGCTTAACCAAATGATTTATCACAAAAAATCTCTTTCATATCGCCTCCAAGGGTCTAACAAAACTCAAAATAGGGAAAATTAGGGTAAAACCCCGAAATGGCGGGCCAAAAAGGGTCTTTGATGTCGAAAAAGTGACATATGGTTGGCAAAAGCGAACTCCAAAAAAAATTATCGGCCTTCACTTTCGCGAAGGTCACAATTGCGAATAGGCCATTCGCTATCGCGAAGGACTGGGATCTCACCTCCCTCGCTTTCACGATCAGGGTCCCACAATCGCGAGGTTAGTGAAAGCGAACACCCTATCGCAATCGCGAGGTGTAGTAGACTCAAACCTCAGCACAATCTGCCAATACAAAAATCATCGAATGGACCCCTCGTGATTCGTTTGGAACCCCATACATATAAATCATATATGTAATTTGATTAAACCTAACATTTCAGACTCAATGGAACCATCGAAATATGAATCTGAGGTCTCCTTGACCTGAAATTTGTGAAAGTTACAAAAAATAAACATAAAACTTAAAAATGCTAACTCAAGCTCCAGACCTCTGAAAATCAATCAAGACCTCACTTAGGCTTAAAGTTATTCGCCAAATCCAATAGAACTCTCAAAATTCTGATCCAAGCATCCGAACCTCAAATGTTGACCAAAGACAACTGAAAGAGTTGGTTTGGTCCTTGTGGAATCAAACTTAATGGAAGATAAATTAATATGAAGATTTGGTAGGAAGATAATTACTACAAAATAAAAGGTCAAGATAGTAACTTGGTAGGTGAAATTTAGGTAAACCATAAAATGATTTCACATGTTTAAGCTTGACATGTTTGACACATAGTGATGTCATGGATGACATCAATAGGAAGAATTCATTCATATAAATAGGTAGCTCTTAATTCATTTTCAAGACATCCCCTCACTTGCCTTCTCACCTTCTAAGGCATTTGATGTTTTATCTCTTGTAGTATTTCACTTGTATTCTTTATAGAGAGATATAAATACAAGTGCAGTTGTTCTTAGGTGGACGTAGGATCATATTGATCCAAACCACATTAAATATTGTTGTTCTTCCTTGTTCTTTATTTTTACGTTTCCACTAACTATTGGTATCAGAGCCAAGGTTATGTCTAAGTATGCTCTGTTGTTGCATCACAGTCTGAACTTCCACATCATAAAAGAATTTCTTTGGTTTTCTGTAGTTCCAAATCCATTGTAGTAGAAGAGGAAGAACAAGTGACGATGAGTTCCATGAAGTTTGAAATTGATAAATTTTGTGGGCGCAACAACTTCAATATCTGGAAGATCCAAATGATAGCGTTACTGTGGAGGGAAGGTTCAATCCATGTTATTGACGAAAAGTACCCTGATAAGATATTGAATTCCGACAAGGAGAAGATTGAAGGAGATACATTGAGTGTAATTCAATTTTCCCTTGCACCTAACGTACTTTGTGAAGTGAGTACAAGTACCGAGGAGACGGGCAAAGAGTTATGGAAAAGACTAGATGTGCTTTACCAGGACTGGTCAGTGACAACAAAGATGTTGTTACAACGGCGTCTTCACACATTTAAGATGGATTCAGGTACTTTGTTGCAGGACCATCTAGATGCGTTCAATAAACTTGTGATGAACTTACAGACTGCTGAAATTAAAAAGAATGAGAAGACATTTGCATGTGCTTTGCTATTTTCATTGACTTCGAAATATCGTGATATTGAGAATTCAATGATGTATAGAAAATCACCTATCACTCTAGAGCAAGTGTGGCAAGCACTTAACTCTTGTGATGTGCAGATGCATTTTGAAGGAGGCAAAGGTGACGAAGCTAGTGGGCTCTTTGTAAGAGGCCGTACTAACCAACATGGAAGAAGAAAATTGAAGTACATATCAAAGTCTCGTGTGAACAAGAAGAATGCGGAATGTTGGGGCTGTCAAAAGAAGGGGCACTTTGAACGAAATTGCCCTATGTCAAAGTCCAAAGAAAAGGAAAGTGAATCCATTGTTGAGAAAGTACATGATTCTGATGATGATTATGTACTAATAACATCATGCAATAGTGGAGTTTATGATAACAAATGGGGCTTAGACTCTGGTTTTACTCTGCATATGACATTCCGAAGAATTGGTTCAGCAGCTATGAAACAAGTAGAGAACCGTATTAATGGGAAATAATGCAACTTGTAAAACAGTTGGCATTGATTAAATACATGTTCGCTGCCATGATGAAATCGTGAGGACTATTACAGAACTCCGTCATGTTCCTGATCTGAATAAAAATTTGATCTCCCTGGGTACTTTGGATAAACAAGGCTATAAGTACATGAGTGAATGAGGAACTATGGAAGTGACTAAAGGGTCTTTAGTCATGCTGAAGGCCAAGCTGGAGGATGGCCTCTACACACTTGCGGGAAGCACCATTATTGGCTTTGTAAATGCATCTACAGTGCAGTTATCTAATGATGACAAGGCAAAATTATGGCACATGAGACTAGGTCATATGAGCACACGAGGATGGGAGATGTTGAGCAACCGCAACCTGTTGAATGGTGAGAAGATCAGCACACTTGAATTTTGTGAGCACTGCGTCTTAGGAAAGCAGAGAAAGGTCAGATTTAGCACTGGCAAGCACAAGATGGGAGGGGTGCTAGACTACATCCATTCAGATTTATGGGGTCCCTCTAAGCTTCCATTGAAGGGAGTAAAGAGGTATCTTCTCACATTCATTGATGATTTTTCACAAAGTTTTGGGTGCGTTTCTTAAAGGCAAAAGGTGATGCTTTTGAAGTATTTAAAGAGTGGAAGATTTTGGTTGAAAATCAAATAGAGAGAAAAATCAATTATCTTCGCACAGACAATGGCTTGGAGTTTTGCTGTGAAGAGTTCAATGATTTCTGCATGGTTCATGGGATCGCAAGACATAAGACGATCAGGCACACACCACAGTAGAATGTAGTTGTCGAAAGAATGAACAGAACTCTTCTTGAGAAGGCTCGTTGTATGCTCTTACAAGCAAAGATGTCCAAAGTATTTTGGCCTAAATCAGTTCATACTGCTTCTCATATTATCAATCGATCTCCAGAATCAGCGATTAACTTTAAGACTCCAAATGAGGTATGGTCAGGTGAACCCTCTAACTATTCATACTTGCGAATATTTGGGTGTCCAACTTATTATCATATTAATGAAGGAAAATTTGAACCAAGGGTTAAGAAGGCCCATATTCGTAGGGTATGTAGATGAAGTAAAAGGGTACAAACTTTGGTGTTTGTCCTTACTCAAATTTGTAGTTAGTAGAGATGTTACCTTTGATGAATCCTCTATACTTGATCCTCGTAATGTTCCTGTAGAGTTATCAAGAAATGAGAACAACAAGCAGGTGGAGCTACCGATGGAGCTTACTAAGGAAAAGGATCAAGAGACTCAAGTTGATGAGTCAAAAGATGCAGATCTTGAAGAACTTGTTGTCAATGAACCATACACAATTGTGAAGGGAAGGGGTAAAAGGAAAATACGGAAACCAGAACGTCTTATAGAGCAAGAAAATTTGATTGCATATGGGTTCGTAGTTGTAGAAGAAGAGATTAAGAATCTCGAGCCCTCATCATATAGTGAAGTAACTTCTTGCAAGGATGCTGCATAATGGTAGTTAGTCATGATGGAAGAGATAGAGTCTCTTCACAAAAATGAGACATAGGTCTTAGTTAAAATGCCAAAGGGGAAGAGGACAGTAGGATGCAAATGGGTCTACAGAAAGAAAGAGGGTAATCCAAAAGTGGAAGATGTTAGGTTCAAGGCGAGGTTGGTTGCAAAGGGTTTCAGCCAGAAGGAAGGAATTGACTACAATGAGAGTTTCTCTCCAGTCGTGAAACATAGCTCAATTCGCATGCTACTAGTATTAGTTGAATAATTTGATTTAGAGCTTCAACAACTTGATGTCAAAACTGCTTTCTTACATGGTGATCTAGAAGAGACAATCTATATGGATCAGCCTGAAGGTTTCCTAGTTGAAGAAAAAGAAGACCATGTATGCCAACTGAAGAAGTCTTTGTATGGTTTAAAGCAATCCCCTAGATAGTGGTACAAGAGGTTTGATGCATTCATGACTACACATGGATTTTTGAGGAGTGTATTTGATAGTTGTGTGTATCACAAGAAGATGTCTGGTAACTCTATGATTTATCTATTGTTGTATGTTGATGATATGCTTATTGCTGCTAACAACATCACAGAGATAAATATTTTGAAGAAACTATTGAGCAAGGAATTTGACATGAAGGATTTGGGAGTTGCAAAGAAAATCCTTGGAATGGAGATTTCAAGAGAAGACGGTGGTGTACATCTTTCTCAGAAGAGGTACACCAAAAAGGTTCTTGAGAGATTCAATATGCATATGAGTAAGCCTGTAAGTACACCGTTAGCTTCTCATTTCAAGCTTTCAGAGTTACAAATGCCTCAGTCTATGGATGTGGTGGAGCATATGTCAAAGGTTCTTTATGTGAGCGAAGTAGGCAGCATTATGTATGTTATTGTGTGCACACGTCCTGATATTGCCCAATCTGTAAATGTGGTAAGCAGGTACATGGCAAATCCAGGAAAAAGGCATTGGGAAGCTGTTAAGTGGATATTGAGATATCTCAAAGGAGTTCCTGATGTTGGCCTAACCTTTCGGAAAAGTGAAGGTATTTTAGTTCTCGATTATGTAGATTTTGACTATGCAAGGGATCTTGACATAAGGAGGTCCACAACTGGATACATCTTTACTCTCGTTGGCAGTGTCGTTAGTTGGAAATTGACTTTACAGTCGATTGTCGCTTTGTCTACAACAGAGGCAGAATATATGGTAGCAACGGAGGCAGTAAAAGAAGCTATCTGGTTGAAATGTTTGGTGGCAGAATTGATTTTGGTTCAGCTGGAATCAATTCTAAGATGTGATAGTCAAATTGTTATTCATTTGATTAAAAATCAAAGATTTCATGAGCGCACCAAACACATTGATGTCAGATTTCATTTTATTCGAGATGTTGTTGAAGAGAGAGCTATCAAGGTTGAGAAGGTTATCACAGACGATAACGCTGCAGACATGTTGACCAAAATAGTTTCGCTTGCCAAGTTTGTACACTGCAAGGACTTGGCGGGAGTATGCATCAATTGATGCAACTCTGAGAGAACAACGGTTAGGTGGAGCTAGTATGTTCAACAAAGGTTTGATTCTTCTTGTTTCTTACAACGGAATTGTCCAGTAAGCTTAGAAGTTTTGGCCGGAGTTGTTTATACACATGCTCAAAACGCAAACCAAGGTGGAGATTGAAAGAGTTGGTTTGGTCCTTGTGGAATCAAACTTAATGGAAGATGAATTAATATGAAGATTTGGTAGGAAGATAATTACTACAAAATAAAAGGTCAAGATAGTATCTTGGTTGGTAAAATTTAGGTAAACCATAAAATGGTTTCACATGTTTAACCTTGATATTTTTGACACATAGTGATGTCATGGATGACATCAATAGGAAGAATTCATTCCTATAAATAGGTAGCTCTTAATTCATTTTCAAGACATCCTCTCACTTGTCTTCTCACCTTCTAAGGCATTTGATGTTCTCTCTTGTTGTATTTCACTTGTATTCTTTATAGAGTAAAATAAATATAAGTGCAGTTGTTCTTTGGTGGATGTAGGATCATATTGATATGAACCATGTTAAATATTGTTGTTCTTCCTTGTACTTTATTTTCACGTTTCCGCTAACAACAACAATTACCAACTTAGGATCTCAAATCCTCAAATGACTCAGAATTTGAAACCAACAATTCTCTTAGAACAATTTCCACGTTTCAGGACTGATGGAATCGACGAAATTTCATTTCGACACTCGAAACTTCAAAAGACATCGAAAATCACTTTTAAGCAACATTAGCCTTTCAAATTAAAAAACTTACATAAGTCACAATCTTTTTACTCAAATCTTTGAAACCAGTTTCAAAACTCATTCAGAAATTACTCGGGGTATATACCGGAAGGGGTAAAATGATTGATTTTTTTATGAAAATTTTCAAAAATGACCAACTGAGTCATTATATCCTTTTTCTTTTGGATAATAAAATTCGTAAGTAGTTTATTTCAATATGAAAATTCAAAGTGAAAGAGATTTATATGTTAAGTAGCTTTCATTGAAATTCCCACAACAAGACTCATTGCAATTACTTGATAATTCAGAGAACTACATTAATACTTCAAGTTACAAGAAAAAAGATAATTGCAGGGACATTATGTGCAAAAACTTGGTATTATTTCCCCCTTTCATAGGCCTCAGGTGACGAGAATCCAGATTAATCGGGATCCTAATGTGGACATCAAAAACCGAATGAGAAACCAATTTATTTTTAGAAAAAGTCACCTCTCATTCTAAATATCAGGTCCCTCAACATCTTATAATTATACCAAAACAAACACGCTACTTAAAAATGCTTGGCTAAATCAGCTACCGGTCCAATAAAATTACTCTTTTGCTTTGTTTGATTTTTTCCTATTTTTTCTTTTGCAAGCTTTGGAATTTTCATCAAATTGAATGAATTTGTGTGATGCAGCTTTCTTTGAAATATCTATGACAAGACTTGTGCATTTGACTTGAGAATAACAAACAATGATTTCCCTATCAATTCTACTATGGGTCAAGGTGGAATTTGGAACTAATCACATTGTGGAATATTATATTAGTTTCTATTACTATTCCCAAACCTAAAAAAGAGAATTCATTTATAGAAAATAATTTTTATTTGAAAAAACACTATCTTTGGATCGGAATAATTTTTAAGTCTTTAGCTTATTTTTGGTATTTTTTGTAAAAACAAATTAATATGAAATAGATTATTCTACGTCCATTTTTTTTCTTCATCTTCTAAAGAACTTTCTTAAAATAGTTATTCATAAAATTAAGTAATCAAAAAAGAAGGAGTGTACGTAAGACCAAATTAAGGCTCATATCAAATGGACTGTTTGACACCCATATCAAACAGTTTAGAAAAGTAATATCATTTTGATATGTAGATTGAACATGAGTTATTAGTTTTGAAGATGTCACATAATGTTTGAAGACTGAATATAAAAGTTTATTAATATCAGTTACGTTAAATAATCAGGCAAAAAAAATTAAATTATTCATTAATTTATAGCATAACAATAAATTATACAACTTCACGTGTAAATTCATCCCATAAAGATTCAGAAACAAGATGAAATAATTAAAGAAAATTTAAAATAATAAAATATCTAATGAATTCTAAAACTTTTATATAACAAAATTAGAAAGAGAAATTATTCCAGTGTAAAAGAATGGAGGAACTTCCTCAATAGCTAACAAAAGCATAAATAGGTTTACCTTTTTTTGTTGCAATTACATCAATAAAAAATTATGCATCGGAGAAACTAAGTCTATGCTTTAACATAAAGTGATTTTGAATTTGTTTTTTTGGTATATAGAAGTCAGGAATTACAAAAGTCATCTAAAATTTGATGATATATATAATATCGATGAGAATTAACTAGGTTAAAAATTGGAATATGTAGAATTTCTGAATAAAATCTAAATATATGTGCCATATTAAGATGCTGATAATTCAAAGGACTTTTTTGTTCTTTAATGTTAAATGATACTCCCTACGTCCCATATTAGATGGACATTTTCTACTTTACACGATGATTAAGAAATCAGAGATACTATCTTATATGGTCACTCAATTTTGCATACTTTACTTAGAAAGTCATTTAATTTTGGTTTGTTCACTTAGAAAGTCACTCAATTTTATTTTATAACTCAAAAGTCACTCAACTATTGATATTTCACTTAGAAAGTCACTCAACTAATAATATCTTACTTAGAAAGTCATTCAACTATTTTAAATAATTTCTTCTTTAAATTTTGTTTGAAATGCAGTTTCATTTTAAATTAATTTTAAAAAAATGCTCATTTTAATTATTTTATTAAATTTTGTTGAAATGTAATATTTTAAAACTATTTTAAAAAAATTAAAATAAAAGATCGCTATTGCATCTTTTTGATTACTCCTTTTAGTTTAATAAAAGATTTCTATTTTAGACGTACAATTGCAATTGACAAATTAAAATTAAAACATACAGTAGCATTGCTACTAATTTAATAAAAAATAATAAAATATTGCTATTTTAAACATACAGTAGCAGTGGAGAGAAAAAAATTGCTATTCTGTTATAGCAATTGTCTTAGTAAAACATAATGTTAAAAAATGCTACAGTACGTTTTAAAAAAAAATGTAATTAAATAATTGAAGAAGGTCAATAGATAATTAAAATAAATATCTTACTATTTTTTTAAAAATAATTTAAAATAAAAATTAGATTTCAACAAAATTTAACAAATAAATGATTTAAATTTATGTGGTGACTTTCTAAGTGAAATATCAATAGTTGAGTGACCTTTTAGGTGAACAACTTAAAGTTGAGTAACTTTCTAAGTGAAGTATGCAATATTATCTCTAAGAAATCATTAATAAATGAGTAAATATATCAAATTCACCCCTAACTTAGGAGCAAAACTTATTTGAGCACATTAACTACACAAATATTTATTAGGAGTAAATAATACCACCCTGAGTCTCATAATGACAAGTACCACATTAGAAATTCTCTAAATTTGGATTTTTGATCATTCCTAAATTCTCAATGCAAGTTGGAGTCAGTCAAACAAATATGTGCCTATATAATTATATTTGCATACCTTTATTGAATACTTATCAAGCAAAATATGGGCTATGCAGTTGTGCTCTCTCTTGTCTTTCTCTTTCATGAAGTATTTACTGTTTCTTCATCCATACTACCTCATCTCTCTCACAAACATCAAACCATTTCCCTTCTAAAATTCAAGCAGTCGCTTACTGTAAATACCTCAGCCTCTTATAATTGTAAGAATCCTTATCCAAAAACGAGTTCATGGAACATGAGCAGAGATTGCTGCTCATGGGATGGAGTCGTATGCGATAACATGACTGGAAATGTCATTGAGCTTAACCTCAGTTGCAGCGGGATTGTAGGAAAGATTGATTCCAACAGTAGCCTTTTCCAACTCTCTCATCTCCAAAGGCTTGATCTCTCTTCTAATTACTTCTCTAATTCTCACATCTCGCCTGAATTCGGTAGGTTCTCAAACTTGACACATTTTGATCTTTCTTTGGCAGGTTTCTCAGGTCAAATTCCTTCTGAAATCTCTCATCTTTCCAAGTTACACTCTCTCAGTCTCTACAATTCTATTGGTCTACGACTCGCAGCCCATGATTTTAAATTGCTCCTTCAGAATTTGACTCAATTAAGAGAGCTTGATCTTAGTAACATAAACATCTCTTCCACCATTCCTCTGAATTTTTCTTCTCATTTGACAACTCTGAGGCTGATAAATACAGGATTGTATGGGATAATACCTGAGAGTATATTTCACCTACCCAACCTGGAAAAACTTTACATAAGTTTCAATTATGATCTCCGTGGTTATTTTCCAAAGACCAAATGGAACAGCAGTGCAACTCTCGTAAAGTTAGATCTCCTTGGAGTGAATTTTTCTGATAGTTTTCCTGAGTCTATTGGCTATCTAACTTCGGTGCGTTCTTTGTCTCTTCAAAGTTGCAACCTTAGAGGGCCTATTCCTGAATCTATTTCTAATCTCACTCGTATAGAGTATTTGCACGCTCAAGATAACTCCCTGAATGGAACAATACCATCAGGGGTGTTCTCCCTTCCATCACTAAGATTTTTATTCTTGGGTGCGAACCACTTTTCTGGTCATCTTGAGGATTTCAAGTCCAATTCACTAATCTGGATTTATTTAGGTGACAACCAACTACAAGGCTATCTTCCCAAGTCAATTCAAAACCTTGTGAACCTCACAGATCTTGGTCTTTCTTTCAATAATTTTAGTGGTCGTGTGGATGTCAGCCTCTTTTCAAACATGAAAAGGCTTTCGTATCTTACTCTTTCAAATAATAATTTCTCATTGACCAATGAGAACAGAGTTACTTTGCCTGAATCTCTTCATACGTTACAATTAGCCGCATGTGAAGTGAAAGAATTGGAGTTTCTAAGATCCGCAAAGCAGCTCGAGGTGTTGGATCTTTCAAATAATAAGATTCAAGGACGAATTCCAGATTGGGCATGGTCTAATTGGATGTTTTCATTGGAAAGTCTTAGTATATCCCACAATATGCTGACAAGTGTGGATTCAATTCCTCTTCAGACTGTATATACTATTGATTTACGGTCCAATTTGCTTCAAGGTTCACTACCTATGCCACCAAATTCCACAAGATACTTCTTCATCTCCCAAAATAATCTCACTAAAGAAATTCCTTCATCTTTTTGCAATTTGACATCAATGGTAATGCTAGATTTGGCAAGAAACAACTTGACGGGAGAAATTCCGCAATGTTTGGGTAATATTAGTGGTCTCGAGGTTCTTGATATGCAGCACAACAGGCTTATTGGTACTCTTCCAACAATTTTCAGCATTAATGGAAGTTCACTGAGAAGCCTCAACTTGCATAGCAATAAATTAGAGGGGAGAATTCCCCGATCATTGGCCAACTGCAAAGAGTTGCAGCTTCTTGATTTAGGTGATAATCATCTCACTGACACATTCCCGATGTGGTTGGGAACTCTTCCAAAGCTAAAAGTTTTAAGCTTGAGATCAAATACATTGCATGGGCCCATTCAACCTCCAAGGATTGAAACTATTTTTCCCGAGCTTCAAATCTTGGATCTCTCTTACAATGCCTTCTCGGGAAACTTACCTTCGAATCTGTTTCAACATCTAAAAGCTATGAGGACAAATGATCCATCAACGGAAGCACCAAGATATCGTGGAAGTACATATTACGAAGATTCGATTACAATTACAACCAAGGGATTTGTGCGTGAAATTGTGAGAATCTTGTATTTGTACACCGTTATCGATTTTTCAAGTAATAAATTTGAAGGGAAAATTCCAAGTATCATGGGGGATCTCATTGCAGTACACACATTAAATTTATCTCATAACGGATTGAAAGGTCATATACCACCATCATTAGGAGATTTATCTTCAGTTGAATCATTGGATCTATCAGGAAACCAGCTTTCGGGAGAGATACCAGAACAACTGGCTTCTCTTACGTCTCTTTCATTCTTAAATCTCTCCCACAATCATCTCCAAGGATGCATCCCTCAAGGATCTCAATTTCACACTTTTGAGAGCAATTCATATGAAGGGAATGATGGATTACGTGGATTTCCTGTTTCAAAAAATTGTGGAGATGCTGAGGTGTTAGATAAAAATGATACCGTATCTGGACAAGATGATGAAGAAAATGATTCTGAATTTCAGAGGGATTTTTGGAAAGCTGCTTTTTTGGGCTATGGAAGTGGACTATGTATTGGATTATCCATAATATATTTCATGATTTCAACTGGAAACCCGAAATGGCTTGCAAGAATCATTGTAGAGCTGGAGCACAAAATAATAATGGGAAGGAGAAATGAGCAGCGAAGGCAAAGGAACTATAGAAGAAGAAATATTCTGAACCAAGAATAGTCAGATGAAGTTGGGGTGGAACTGAAGTTATCAAAGATGCATCTGCTGTGAAAATGATAACATTTTGTAAACTTGGAATTGATTTATAATTTAATTATTTTCTAATGAGATCCGGTGGGTTAGTGCTGTTATGATCGTATCCGATTTATGATTTGATATGAAGGCTGCAGTACTTACTTGACTTTTCCCCTTCCCTCTCTAATTTATTTCAATATGAAAACTCAAAGTGAAAGAAATTTGTTTGTTAAGTAAGTAAAACCTCACTAAATT
Organism: Solanum piurae; assembly: GCA_029582685.1. Lineage (NCBI taxonomy): Eukaryota > Viridiplantae > Streptophyta > Magnoliopsida > Solanales > Solanaceae > Solanum > Solanum piurae. The sequence goes on along the minus strand of JAJOOO010022927.1, from coordinate 11,483 downwards.
AATACTTGATATAAGTGTTCTCGCCTCTTAATAAGTTGCACATAGCGCTTCCCTATTTTTAAATTCCTGGCAGCAAACTCTATAAGAGAACTGGTCCTGATGAGCGATCGTGGTCTGATGCATCTGTCATTATCTGAGCGAATTGTCATTCTTTCAGAAAGCTTTCTCATGTAACTTTAGATGACAATATGCTACAGTCTCTACTCACTAGTTGTCCCTTGATTATCGATTTAATCATTCACCATTGTCCTGGGTGGAAAAAGTTTGAGGTGCGGAATCTTCAAAAGATTAGGTCACTTACCTTTAAGATAAATAGTGAACTGCAACTTGTTAAAATCCAAGCACCAACTCTTGAACACTTGTAAAATTCTAGTTTTTCTTTGGAAAAAATTGGATATTGTTGAAAATTAGAATCTGGAATCTTTTAGAGTTATCAATTAGTACTATTTCACAGATAAGTCGTCTTTCTAAAATTAAGACATTTTCAAACATAGGAATGTTCGCGTACCTCAGATTTTGATGATAAAATCTCCTTAAACTGCATAATAAGCTCAGGAGGAGTTAGGTGATCTATCTCAGCTCCTAAAATAGCTATTGGTGCCTTCACCTCTGCGAATAGATACATCATCAGCTCCATTCGGGAGAGGGAAAAACTTGAGATAAAAAAGGAAAGAGGAAGAATCTAAATAAAAATGATGTGGTTCAATCTACTCATCATAATTCAAAAAAACACTTAATAGCAAATACTACTTAAGACGGAGGAATATCAGAAAATGAATCTAGACTTTGAACGATACAACAGTAATAATTGGAATTGGAGTACTAAACATCAAACTGAATCTCCCTGCCTCACACAGAGAGAGAGAGCCTAAGTTGACTGAACAAATCACCAGTATTCTAGTGTCATTGAGACATCCAATGCTTTGTCCAATATGCAAGACACTTGTATAAAATCCAGGAGTAAGACTAATAGCTCATCCGATCGCAAATGGTTCTGGTAAAAAACAACTGTACCCTTAAAATCATCCACAGAGACAAACGATGGGTGCAATAGCACTGCAGCTTGAATGTTCTCAGACATAGCTAGCTGAGCAACCACCTTTTCTGTTTAGAAAACACAAGGTCAGATAACTACAAGAAATTGACTCTATACATCCTAGGCGGGCAAGGGATGAATAATCCTAAAAGAGAAAGTTGAATAACTTACCACCCTAGCAAAACCCGGTTTTAAAGCTGCAATAACCTGCTTTGCATCTTCAAATCCTTTATCCTAACAGAACAAAGGAAAAAAATGAATATTCGGATATACTCATGTACAATTAAAAAACTACTTATGCACATCCTAGTTCTGTTTGACAGAGTCACAAAGCTGTACTTTGTCGAAATTTTGACTACTTTTGTGACCTTAAGAAGGCCCTTGTAAAGAGTAAGTTCCTTGTGAGGGAAACCAAGTAACTACTTATGTTACTACTTTTCTCATGCTTTATGCTGCATCAATGGTGCAAGATGAATGAACTCTATGCTTTCTGCCTCTGCTTTTGCTGCAGTCGTCAAAGTCTCTAAGCAATTATCAAATTTAAAACATTCATGACCAACACAGAACTATTAACAGAAAGAAATAATCTAATAAAAAATGAAAAGAAATAAGAAATTAATTTCTGAAAACAATACCATGTAGTTGTGACAAGAACATGGCTCATAGCTGTGATAAATAGCTCTAGAAATCCTGTATCAAAAACATTATTTGCACATTATTAGAGGCCTATAGCTAGGTACCTCGAGTGATTCACATAAGAGTTTGCTTCTACTTACTTTCACTATGAGGTCAATCACGTTGCTTCCTCCAATAGCTTCGGCTTCTTCTTAATTTTCAAAGCTGAAGCCTCCAGAGATTTGTTCTTGCACTGAACCAACTCAATCTGTTTCAGTGTTTGAATATCTGCAAAGCTAAGTGGGATCTCCTCGAGCTCATGACACTTTTTTATAAGAAGCCTTTCAAGCAGGGGAAAAGATTCCTCAGAGGCATCCCATCTTGAGATGTTTAAGTACTCCAATTTCAACAACTTAAGTTTATGGAACGTGACATCTCCAAGGCACCACTCTTTTGATTGAATAAAAGTTGGAAGCACTAATTGGAGATACTCCAGACTCGGTAGTCCCCCAATGGAAGAAACTATGCTTTCTATACGAGTCCCCCGTAGTACTAACTTTTTTAAACTTGAAGGCAAGTGTAACTTGGATACATTTAACTGGAATGAGTCAATGGAAAGGCGAAGTATTTGAAGCTGGGTAAGACTTTCCAATTGACAAATCTCTACAGAATCTTCATCGCACAAGATACCGATCTCAAGTTCTTGAAGATTAGGACACCTCCGTAATAATACATCGACATTATCATCACCACCAATTTTAATTGCAACTTGCTTTAATATCCTCAAATTTTCCAATTTAGAGGATTCTTCAGAGATCCACTTCTTGTTGTTTTTCAAATCAAAAACAGCATCATTAATCTCAACATGCCTTAATGTTTTCATTTTCCAAAAAATCAGTGGTAACACTGTATGCCTGAATGGACACAGCACAATTAAGGTTTCTATATGGGGAAGATGTGATTCGGGATGAAAATCGAATTTCCTTGCAGAAACTGCTAAGTACTTCAGGTGAATTAGTGGTTGCAATGTAGCTGACGACAAACAACCCACTCTATGGGAACTCAAATTCAAAACCTTAAGAAGTCTCAATTTACTAAACTGGCTGAATGAATTCCAATTAGAAACTTCACCTTTAATTAGTGTCATTCTTAGTGACCTCAAGTGTTGATGGAAGGGCTTCCGCGTTTTGGATGCAATCTCAGAAAGCTCATTACTGAAACTGAAACTCACTCAACTTTCCTTCCAATCGGAAAGTTTGAAGTTGCTATAATTCCCCTTCACTGCCAACATAAACTTTTCTTCTCTACTCCTCTCCAAGCAGAAGTGACGTACTATATCATGAACCTGACAATATTTGACTTTACCGCTATATCTTCCTCTCTTTGAAACCATTACCACGTTACTGCTAATGAGATCCGTCAAGTAACCTTCAGCTGCTTCCTCCAATCTTCCAGATTCAACGTTTTGCACAAAACCTTCTGCAATCCATAAATTTGTCAATTTAGATGCTGAAATGCTGTGGTCCTCTGGAAACATCCCCATGTAAAGAAGGCAAGGCTTTAAATAATCGGGTAAGTTATCATAACTTAAATGCATAGTCTCCCGACTATACTCTTCAGACTCACCAAGATAGGAAAATAGAGCATCTTTAACCTCATGCCACCACGATTCTTCCATCTTTTTTATTATTCCAGCTACCAAGATGGCCACTAGGGGCAATCCTTTGCATCTTCTTGCAACTTCTAGACTTCACATCGTACAGTTCAGACGGGCAAAATTTCTTTTGAAACACCTTTTTTTGCAACAATTCCCAACTCTCTTTTAGTGTGAGAAATGGAAGGAAATAAGGATTAGTATGGTGCTTGACATACTCACCTACTTTCTCAAGTCGAGTTGTCACTACTATTCTACTTCTATTCTCACCATCTGGGAGAGATAATCTTAAGTCATCCCATGCCATACCATCCCACATATCATCCAAGACAATGAAATATCTCGTTCCCAATAATCTTTTCCGCAACATGTCAGCAAGTTCGCCAACCTCGTCTACCTTGACCTTGAAACCAGTAACTTGACTGAAAATATCTTGTAATAGCTCTTTCCGATTATATGTTTGAGAAATGATGCACCATGCTCGAACATCAAAATGAGAAACAATGATTTCATTATTATACAACAATCTAGCACAAGTTGTTTTACCTTGTCCACCATTCCCACAATTGGTATGACATCTAGCTCATTTGTCCATCGAGTAAGAGAATGAATCATTTTTTCTGTTAATATCCCAAAACCCACTATATCCTCATCATTCATAAGACTATTATGATGTTGATCTGGCATATGTTTAGATGGCTCAACCATAGAGAAGGGTTTGAGAGGAATGTTCTTAAGCCTCGTCTCGGTCACCTTCACACTAATATGCTTGATCTCTTTTATGATTGCAGGAAGTGAGCAAAATATATGCCAAAGACCATTATATTGAACAAGAATAGAGTCAATGGCTACTTCAGCTTCATATGCCAAATTGATAGTAGCTCTCAGAATATCTTCATGTTCATGATGCACCTTCTCAACATCTCTGAAAGTGGAATTTAGATATGAGAGCTCTCTCTCTAAAATAACAATATGAGGTTTTATCATGAAATTTAAACCTGATTCAAGTTTCAACCTCTCATTCATTTTTCTCAAAAGAGAGACCAAAAAACTCAATCCACCAACAGCGGGAAACTGAGAGGGAATGATTTGAAGGATCTGTAGTACCTCTCCACTTGTGCCTTCAGATTTTCAGTTTTCTCCAATAACTGTATCGTGAAAAGATTTATCTTGCTACTATCATCTTTGATTATAGAGCTGAGAATAATCTTTTGAACTACACATAGAACATCACCCACAAGAACTCCCGCCTTTTCTAAGATCTCATTCAACCTCTTACCATTAATAAACCTATTTGGTACATCAGAAAGAAAAACCAATAAGAACTCTATCTCCACATCAATATTTTGAGTGTAGACATTATTACATAAGTTCTCCATCTTTTTGTTTCTGAGATACATCAGCAGATTGTAGAGATGTTTAGAAAATTCTTTTGGTAATTTCTTGTCCTTGAAATTTCTTGATTGAGTAAGCTTTGAAGCCTTTGGTTCACCATGAAAAATCTTTTTCATTTCCAGCTCCACTAGTGCAATCAAGCATAACAGATAAGGAGGTCTACTCAAGATATCATCTATTTCATCTTCATCCTCAACTGGACCTATATAATCATCAACCTCATCTGAAGCTATATCATCTCCGTCGTTAACCCAAACAGCAAGGCAGAACTGTGCCACATCGTTAGCCATGAACTGAATTAGAATCTCCAAACATTCCAGCTTCTCATGGTCAATATAACCTCTTATCTCGGTGGCATATAAGTATCTCAAGAATCTCATTTTCTTTTGAAGGATTTCACTTGCTTTGAAAATTGATTTTTCTGAAGGATTAGTTTTTCATTTTTAAAAGAAAGGTCAAACCTATCGATGCACATTGGTACATCATTTAGATTTTTGTCGAGGCAATCCATATATTCCAATATGTAGGAATCATTAAACACATAATTGTATCTTAAATTAGTATTACCTTCAGTGAGTTCCCGCAACTGTGATACTAGCCTTTCGATATCAAGTTTAATTTGATATTCATTTGGAATTCCACCAAGAATTGACTGAAGCATTTCCGCAATCAATTGGGCCTTCTTTGTGATTTTGACTAAGGGATCAGGCAAAAGAACATGATGGTATTTGAGAAAAGTTGTGAAAAATATTAGCTCCATTTCAAGTGTCTCAATTTGATCAATCTTGATGCTGTTCAGATTGCCTCCACTCATGATCCTTTTTAGGTGATCAAACATATATTCAATGTCTTTGTGAGTCATGATCTTATGTAGAAAATTCCTGAAAGTTCACCAACTCTTAGAATATTAAGAACAACTTTTTTATTCATGTTTTTCAATATCTATTGTTAGAACTTCTGTTTTTACTGATATTGTTAAAATTTCAGTATCAGTAAAAATTGGGTTGGGTGTAAAGAACTTGTTAGCTTCATTCTTATGAACTTGTGTACATATATCCAACAAGAGTGAGTGTCGCTTTCTATATTTAGTAAGTTTCCAATTCCAACATTTTACATGACAAATTTATGATCACAAGATTTAAAAGACTAAACACATCTTTAATTTAAGATCACAAGATTTAAAGTTTTATATTATTTCTTATACTATGTGCCAAGTCAAACTAAGAAACTTAAATTGGAATGGGAGAGTATAGAGATTCAGAGGATAAAGATTTCCTTGAAGTATGAAAATAAATTATGAATGAATAGAACTCACCTCAATCTTAAGTTATCAAATCTCCTGTTATTCCTCAGTTACTCAGTGATAGATCGATCGATCGATCGATTATTAACTGATTGGTGGTAGATAAAAATACTATATGGGTCAAGGTGTTGTCCAGTACAGAGAGATGGGTGAGGAGATCAAACAATAATTCGAGTTGGCAAATGGCACAAACAGACTGGAATGTGTATTTTATGTGTCTGAATTATTGCATTATTAATCTATTAATTAATGGTAGGTAAACAACCATTACTGCTTATTAATTAATGATAATGCTTCAATATTCCTATTGATTGTTGTAGTAAAAACGACATCAACTTTGTTAGTTCGAAGCTGATATGAGATGTTAGTTCGCAGTTGATATGAAGTTTTGATGATTTAACAAACTTATCGATCTAACAAGGAACCAGATCCTTGTTATTGGGACTGCTGACAGGGAAATTATTGGAATTGGTTAAGTGATTGATCAATTATGTTAGTTAGGTAGTTAGTTGATTAACTTTGATAGTTAGTGAAATGGTTAGTTTAGGTGTTTAATTAACTAGTCTGATTAATGGTCAGTTAGAAGGTAGTTAGTTTGCTAACATTGTAGTAGTAGCACATGTATTATTAGCTGAATGGTATAAATACTCAGTCTGTGACTAACTCATATAATTTTTGATTGAATGCATTCTTCTTCTTCTTCTTCAATATGATTTTCTCTCTGTAAATCTCAATATGGTATCAGAGCTTTGAATCGGGAATTGATTCAATCATCCATTCACTAGTTGACTGGGATTACTGAAGAGACAGCTTAATGGAGAATGCTACAAAAACCTCCATTAATGTCCAAGCAGCTGCACGAACAGAGACTCTTGAAGATATCGATCGAAAACGCCATCATCCACTATATATTCACAACTCAGATACTCCTAGAAGTGTTCTCACCACCGTGCAACTTACAGGAACTGAAAATTATTCTTTATGGAGCAGATCCATGATGATTAATCTTAGGGCTAAAAGTAAGTTGGGGTTTGTATTAGGAACATGTAGGAGGAGTGAATATGAGGGAGAATTGGAAGAGCAGTGGGAAAAATGTAATGCCTTCGTGTTAGCTTGGATCATGAATACTGTATCAAAGGAATTGCTTAGTGGGATAGTATATGCTACAGATGCAGCTATGGTCTGGGCAGATCCCAAAAAGAGGTTCGATAAAGTTGACGGATCAAGAGGTTATCAATTTCACATGGATATTTGCACGATTCATCAAGGCAATTTGACAGTTTCTGCTTATTTCTCAAAATTGAGATTGTTATGGGATGAATTTGACGCCTTAGTTCCTCCACCGTCATGCAAATGTGATCACTCTAGAACTTATGTGGATCATCTAGCATGTTTAAGACTGTTTGCTTTTTTGATGGGATTGAATGAAGTCTATAGTCATGCGCGTAGTCAGATCCTAATGATGTATCCTTTGCCTAGTGTTGGAAAGGCATATTCTATGATCATGGCAGATGAGAGCCAACGAATGACTGCAAATTTGCACATTCCAGATCCTTCTGCTTTGTATGCTGGAAAAGGAAATTTTTAGAGGAAATTCCAGGTTAAGAAGAAAGATTGAGATCAAATATATGATTATTGTAAGCTCCAGGGTCATGTTAAGGACAACTGTTTTAAATTGATTGGATACCCTCATGATTGGAAGTTTAAGAAGAAGCCAGGACCAATAGCAAATCAAGTCAATAAGCAACGAGACATGGTGAATCAGGTGAATGCAGGCAGACAGGTGAATACTGGCAGACATGAAGGAGACTCAGCTAGACATGAAGGAAATTCAGCTAGATATGAAGGAGCTTCAGTTGATGCTTTTGCACCTATGATCCAGGAGAACAATTATACCATCAATAAAAGAAGATGATGGACATGGAGGAACCAACTTCAAGCTCAGGAAGTGCAATGGACATGGTTAACATGGCATGTATAATTTCCAATCCTAATGCTTTATCTGTAACAAGTAGAGAAACAGAAAAGGCAGAAAGGTGGATATTAGACTCAGGTGCCACATGTCATATCACATCTAAAAACTCTAGGTTGAGTTCTATATCTAGTTGTATGGGCAGGAAAGTACAACTACCTAATGGTGAACACTCTTTAGTAACACATGTTGGCGAATGCAAAGTTGTTAGTGATGGCATATTGAAGAATGTATTAGTTGTGCCTGAGTTCAAATATGATTTACTTTCAGTCTCACAGCTAACAAGACAACTGAGGTGCTCAGTTAATTTTTTCCCTGAGTTCTTTGTCATTCAGGACCTCTCCAATGGCAAGGTGAAGGGGATTGGTAAGGAGGTTGATGGTCTATACTACTTATCTACTCAGATTCCATGTAGAACCGGCAGGAGTAATGGGATAGTGACCATGACACAACATTCAGTTAATCAAAATCTACTTTGGCATAACAGGTTGGGGCATCCCTCAATGAAGGTGTTGAAGCATATGTCTTTGTATGGTGTTGATCTTAGCTCATGTAATAAGTGTACAGTCTGCCCTCTTGCAAAGCAGACTAGATTACCATTTCAAATAAGCATGTCTAAAGCTGATAATGTGTTTGATTTACTTCATCTAGATGTTTAGGGACCATATAGAACTGCTACTCACAATGGTTGTAGATTTTTCTTGACTATAGTTGATGATAATTAAAGAATGACCTGGTTATATTTGATGAAAATGAAAAGTGATGTGTTTGCAAGATTGAAGTCATTTCTTGTTTTAGTTCAAAATCAGTTCAAAAAGAATGTTAAGAGAGTGAGATCAGATAATGGCACAGATTTCTTTAATAATGAATGTGGTACTTTATTCAAGTCACTTGGTATTATTCATGAAAGCAGTTGTCCACACACTCCACAATAAAATGGAGTTGTGGAAAGAAAACATAGGCATATACTTGGGGTAGCTAGGGCACTCAGATTCCAGGGTGGTATCCCTATTAGGTTTTTGGGGAGAGTGTGTACTAGCTGCTGTTTACTTGATAAACAGACTACCTACTGAAGTACTGAAAGGACAGGCTCCCTATGAAAATTTCAATAGTCACAAGGCAAGAGTTGATCATCTCAGAACTATAGGGTGTCTATGTTATGCAACAAGGATGGTGAAGCCTGATAAATTCTCTCCTAGAGCTGAAGCATGTGTTCTAATGGGATATTCAGCAACTCAGAAAGGTTATCTTCTATACAGTATTTCTCAACACAAGTTTATGGTGAACAGAGATGTTGTGTTTAGGGAAGATGTGTTCCCTTTCCTTCAAGTGACAAACATACAACAACCTTTGTTTCCAAGAGATATGGTCATGAGTGATAATGATCTTGCAGATCTTGTGTCTACAGAAAGTGCAGAAGTGCCAGTTTTTATGCAAGTGCCTATCATTGACAATGGTGAATTAGAAAATGTTAACATGCCTATGGAGGACAATATGACAAGGATGGATGTTGATCCATGTGAAAGAAATATTCATATGGTTGCATCAGATGGAATCAATGATAATGCAGTTGTTGGAGATCATGAGGGTGATAATACAACAGTTCATACAGATCATGAAGGTAATAATGCATCAGTTCAAGCAAGAGGATCAAGACAGTCATCTAGAGTTCCTCATCCTCCCATTTGGATGAAAGATTATGTTACCCCAAGATGTCATACTTACTCTCAAAGCAACTATGTATCCTATGATAATGTGACTTCTAAGTATAATGCATATTTGTCTAAGTTCTCTACTGACATTGAGCCCAGAAATTATGAGGAAGCAGTGAAGGACACCAGATGGGTGAAGGCTATGCAGCAGGAGATTCAAGCATTGGAGAAGAATAGAACTTGGATAATAGTTCCACTGCCAGCAGGAAAGGCAACTATAAGTTGTAAATGGGTTTTCAAAATCAAATATAAGGCTGATGGTGAAATTGACAGGTTCAAAGCTAAATTAGTAGCCAAGGGATATAGTCAAACTAAGGGGATTGATTATCAAGAAACCTTCTCTCATGTTGTGAAGATGGTAACTGTGAGATCAATCATAGCCTTAGCAGCAGCTGAAAATTAGAAAATTTATCAGATGGATGTATTCAATGCATTCCTCTAAGGTGATTTATTTGAGAAGGTTTACATGGAACTGCCTAAAGGGTTTTGTAGCATTGGAAAGGACCGGAATCTTGTCTGTAAACTTGGGAAGTCTCTATATGGACTTAAGCAGGCATCAAGACAATGGAATGCAAAATTGACTGAGGCATTGTCCAATTCAGGTTACACACAAAGTCATCTCAATTACTCTTTATTCACAAAGAAAAGAGGATCTGGAATGGTGATAATCTTAGTATATGTTGATGACCTGTTAATTACAGGTAATGATATTGGATTGATAGAAGAAACCAAATATGTATTGCATAGTCATTTCAAAATTAAAGATTTAGGTGAACTCAAGTATTTCTTGGGAATTGAATTTTTAAGGTCCAGAAAGGGAATTGTGATGAATCAGAGGAAATACGCCCTTGAGTTGATAGCTGAGGCAGGACTGGAAAATGATAAACCAAGCGTAACACCTCTGGAATGTAACATGAAGCTGACCAGTATAGAGTATGATCAAAATACACAAACCACTGATGTTTTATATGCAGATGTTTCTAGATACCAAAGACTTGTGGGAAAGTTGTTATACCTTACCAATACAAGACCAGATATAGCTTTTGTTGTACAATCCTTGAGCCAGTTCATGCAATGACCAAAGATGTCACACTGGATTGATGCCTTAAGAGTAATCAAGTATATCAAACTTGAACCTGGAAGAGGATTATTAATGAGTTCTGATAGCAAGCCCCATTTGACAGGTTATTGTGACGCAGATTAGGCTGCATGTCCAAATACTAGAAGGTCTGTAACAGGTTTTGTATTGAAATATGGTGATTCACTCATATCTTGGAAGTCCAAGAAGCAAAATACAGTGTCAAGGAGCTCTGCAGAAGCTGAGTACAGGAGTATGGCTAGTTTGACAACTGAAGTGGTGTGGATTGCAAGTCTATACAAGGAGCTAAGAGTAAAATTGATTGAACCAGCTTCTATATACTGTGATAGCAAGGCTGCTATACAGATTGCTGCAAATCCTGTGTTTCATGAGCGTACTAAACACATCGAGATTGATTGCCGTTTCATTTGAGAGAAAATTCAAAAATGTCTCATCTAAACAACTATATCAACACTAAGGATCAGCAGGATGATTTGTTGACTAAGGCACTAGGAAGATCACAGCATGAGTTTCTTCTAGACAAGCTTGGAGTATTGAATCTCTTCAGTACATCCAGCTTGAGGGGGAGTATTGGAATTGGTTAAGTGATTGATCAATTATGTTAGTTAGGTAGTTAGTTGATTAACTCTGATAGTTAGTGAAATGGTTAGTTTAGGTGTTTAATTAACTAGTCTGATTAATGGTCAGTTAGAAGGTA
>JAJOOO010022926.1:0-31051 GCA_029582685.1 Solanum piurae | reverse complement strand
GTCATTATGATAAGAAACTATGTGAACTCGAAATATACATGACATGACTTGTGACTATATATGAGATTACTTATGAGCATGTTTTAGATTGAAATTAAGAAATTCTTCTTTAAATGAATGTTATTGAAAATGGGAACTTGCATATGAGCTTTATGATGGTATATGAGCTTGCTATGACTAGGAGAAGGTAGTTCCTCCTTGAACATAACTAAACATGATAATGTCATGCATATGGATTGATAGATGCAGATTCCTACTTCCTTATATTTGCATTGACTATGTTGTATTGGAGTTAAAGTTCCTCCTTTTTGAAATGATGCTCATTTTGTTTGGTGTGTCTTTGATATTGTACATCACTTTGATGATTACATGCATGTTGGGCTGCTGGTTATGAGTTTTTGATTTCATTAAGATGTTTTAAGTGTCATTCGGGGATGAATGTTCCCAAGGAGGGGATATTGTAACACCCCGTAAAAACCCAATAAAACCTAGCTAAGGCTTGACTAAATCTAGTAGGTTGAACTAGAGCCTCACATGTTAGTTTATAGTTGGACACTTGTTTAAATGATGAAAAATGGCTTTTGAAGTTAGTTTGAGGAGATTGGAGGTCAAACGTCAAGAAGCGACTATAACGTTCGGAAACTAGTCATTTGAACTAGTGAGTTGAAGGGGTCTTGTCGTTGAAGTTTGGAGTGTTGTTTGAGGGTGAAATCTTGTATAAGTGACTCTCATACTTGGATGGATATGTTTAGCGGTTAACCGTCCGGTTACGACTCCCCAAAGACCGCTCGAGGGGTCCTTGAGGAGGACCCCAAAACAGTCCCCCAAAGCTGCCTGGACAGCATGGTCTGTTTCTTTTGGTGGTGATCTACAGAGGCAAACCACTCCCCGTAGACCATACCACGGTCCATGGATGGACCTCGTGAGTCCATACTTAGTTTCTCCTTGGGCCTGCAGCATTTAGAGCCACAGTCCCAAACCACGGAAGCCAACCACGGCCAGTTGATTGGTCTACGGTCCATGGAAGGCTGTCCGTAGGTTGGGCTGTGTGTTGGCAGTTTTGTTTCGAGTTAGGGGATAGTTAATTGATTAGTTAATTAAATGGGGGTTAAGGGAGGTCGTCTAGGTGGTTAATTAATGACCTATATAAACTTATAAGTCCCTAAACTAATCCATTAATTCACCACAAGTCAAGACCCCAAATCAAAATCCAATTCCCTTTCTCTCCCAAAGTTTTCTGTCCAAGAACACCATTGAAGACCAATGAATAAACCAACCTAGGTGATTGAATATGAAGGATTTCTCTTAGGATTTTTGTGGGTTTCTACACCTAAGGTATGGTGGTTTTCATCCATGGGTAGCAATCACCCATGGAGCCCTCTCAAAAGCTTTTAATTCAATTCTAGAAATCCTCAAAAGCTAGGGTTTCAACTCAACCCCATGGATTCCTTTCTAGTTGTCCTTAAAGATTGAACTATGTTTATTATTGGTAATACTACTGATTTTATATGGTTTTAACTTCAAATCTAAAGAATCCATGAGTTTCCCCCAACCCTAGCTATGGCTTTTCTCTACACAATGAATGTTGTTAGAAATTGATTCAATTGATTGAATTATAGTTGTTTATGATGTAATTACATTATCTAAGTATAGTTTATATGTATTCTTGATTACCTTATGAATCTAAGATGAAATGGACTTGGTCTAGGGTTATATCATGAAAGAGGCAAATTGAGGGGTTAGATGTGATCTTCTAGGGTTGATGAATTTCTTGATGAATGGCCTTAGTTTAGATTACCTAGACATGAACGAAATATGATAGAATCTTGTAGATATGAATTACCTTGAAAATGATCATATTAGTTATGTTGTTGGATAATGATATTCGTCTATCTATTGTGCCAAATCTAAAAAGTTAGACTTGATCTTGACTCTTGGCCTTGAAGGGAAATCTATGAAGGTATGTTATGTGAAGTTATTATTTATAAATGGATTGATCCACTTATGGTAGGGGTGATTACTTGTCAAGTATTCTAATTATTAATTGTTGATCTACTTATGGTGGAGGTGCTTACTTGCCGTATGTATTGTAGTGTTGAGATAAGGTCCCTCTCCCCTACAACCCTATATATGACTAAGTATGATACAATATGAATACGAATGTTATGTTATGATTATGATGGTGTTGCTATGATGAATATATCCATGTCTATTGTAATAAATATTAGATATGTTAATTTACATGGTCTAAGATCCGTAAATGCAATATATGTGAATCGTGCAAGAGTTGGGATATTATGTACATGTTGTGACCCCCCTTGAGAAGGGAGGTGTCTATGATGATAATGTTTTTGTTGTTGTGACGTTGTGAGGACAATCATGCACACACACACACTCCATGCATAAACATGAATATGATGTATCAATGGTGTTAATTGAAAGTATAGTTCTCATATGCACCTTTACTCATTATTATGCATGAAATGTACATGACCATGATGATCCTATTGTGTTGAGTGAAAGTCCATTCTCATGAGAACACATGATCTTAGTGTGAAAGTTATACTCACATACTAATGATGATTCTAAGGTTGAAAGTTAGTTCTCACCTTTAAATGAATCTATGAGCTATTTAGTGAGTTGTCTTGAACGAAGGGTAAAGTATGCCTTCACACATGTAGATACAATTCCATACTAATTATGTATAATTGGGAAATAATGCTTAGTACCGAGTGGATATGGACAATAAGGAAAATTCCCATCCGCTAATGCAATAGGTTGGGTCATCTATAGTAAACTCATGATATGGAAGCTACTCCGCTAAAACGATAGGTTGGGTTTCTAGTAGCAATATCCCTATCCCATAACTATGTGCCAAACATAGGACTTAGCTAGTGGGTCCACTTAGAAGCTAAATATAATTAGTTCTACCTTCGGCAAGTAAGAATGCCTTCTTTCTGTGTGGGGTTGTATGACACCGGATTCCATGTAGCTCACATGGTCTATGTCGGTTATGGCAACTTTTCCCTATAATAATGAAGTTAATGAATGAGACATGAATTATACTACTTGGTGAGTTTACTTAGTAGGAGTGGGGGTATCGAACTTCACTCCCACATTGCACAAGTAGACTGTCATGGGATGGTTCCTTTGCATTATGATGAGATTCTAATGCATGTACGTATATTGAATGGATAGTTGTTATGCATGACTTTCCTTGTATTCGAGTAATGTGCATGACTATTTCCTTAATTTGTGAATATTGCATATAATGAAGTCTAAAGATGTAATGCATCACTAAGTTAGCTTCAAATGAGTACTTAGTAGGGGCGGTATTATGGGATGCTAACCCCATATTGCACAAGTGTTTCGTAGAGGTTACAAAGGTAATGGCTATACCATGAAATAAGTATCAATGTGATATTGGATTTGTTTTGTACATTGTAAATACATGTTAGTTACCATACATTGCACAAGTGTGATTTAGAGGTTGCTTATGTGATGATTACTTCATGATGTGATGGTCTTGGTATTTAACCGTGTATTCTTGTATAATTGGAGGTTATGTGTTGTGAAGATTGGGATGTGTATTATATTGATATTTGAGACTATACTTGTTGTTATAATTATATTTCTCAGGTTATAATGAAATGTATGTGAGTTGCCTTATTGGTTGCATTCTTCAACTATTTCAAAGATGATGTTCAAAAATGGCATAAAGCATGATTTCAAATGAAATGTCCCTTTTCATGCATGTTTTAATGGTTTTGTGCATGGCTACAATACTTAGTACATTTTGATGCTAACCCATATTTCTATGTTTTCTATAATGTAGGGGGTTGGTTCATGGAGATGGTAGTTTTGGTTCAAAGGGCTAGGAATATGTGATCTTCCAAGCCAGTTGATGAGTCCTCATGTTTGGGGGCCAACATCTTACTTAGTAGATATCTTAGTAGTTTCTTTTATTAGTTTCAAATTAGAACTATGTAAGGGTTGTATCCCTATATGTCTAAGTATTCGATTGTATAGATGGCCAATGAGATAATGTTTAGACTTTTTTCTATTTTGAAAAAAGATGACTTCGTTTGTTGAAGAAAAAGTTTTAATTTCCCCATTATTTCTTATGACATTATGTGTATGATTATGATAAGGGCTTGTATGCGACCCCTTGGGGTCAACTATGCCATGTTACATCTAGGGAGTAACCCCGGGTCGTGACAATTAGCCACCGAGCCTAAATGACCATACCTTTGCAATCAGCCCCATTACAAGCCTAGAAAAGACCTTTGTGATCTTGAGTAAGCTTAAATGATTGATGATTGGAAAATATGGGCAAACCTATGGGTGAAGTAATGCATTGTGTTCATCTTTGTGAGTGTGAGTGTTGCATCTGATTCCGGAGCTTTATATTGTCAAACATTTTCTATGTGATTATGGAATTATCTTTTGTGTGAGGGCATTTGAATATCTTTGATGAACTTGTGCTTGCATTTGAAGCAAGTATTGTGAGCTTGAAATTCTTCGATATTAGTGAGTCACAACTTGAATCTTTGAGTGCACAATTGATCTTTGCATAAGTAAATTGAGTCTTATTGTGTGCATTCATGATTGAGTCTTATGTAGCACTGTTCGAGAC
Source organism: Solanum piurae (assembly GCA_029582685.1). Taxonomy (NCBI): domain Eukaryota; kingdom Viridiplantae; phylum Streptophyta; class Magnoliopsida; order Solanales; family Solanaceae; genus Solanum; species Solanum piurae. Next base: position 26,415 of record JAJOOO010022926.1, on the reverse strand, counting down.
ATTCTTTTTGAACTGCTGAACTTGAGTTTAATCGAGGACAAGAAAATGTTTAAGTTGGGGGTGTCAATGAGTCCACGATTTGGACTCATTTAGGACTTGTTTTTTTTTTATAGAATTAGTGCCCTCAACTGCATATTTTGTCTCAGAAATGGATGTAAATGCTCGAGTTTCAGGTATTTGGACTTAGATACAATTCGTGGACACTATGGAGCAAAAAGGAACAAGGCAACCAACAAAACGAAGAAAAGACTGTCTGCGCATTGCCCAAACCATTGGGCGAGTAGCCGAACAGCGTTAAGCTCGCCCATTGTTCCAGTGTGCAAAGCCCTGAAGAACAAGATTAACTAGGCGATGAAAAGGAGCACTCGGTGAGTCGCCGAACGATTATGTGATGTAGTACTCTATCGCCCAAAGTCACAGAGTCGGAAGTACTGAAGGCCAAAGCGAAAAGGCTTTAGAAGTGACCAAAGGGGGGATCGCCTACTGGATCGGCGAATCCCGACTAACTTCGCTGAATGGATCCTCCGCAGTACAATTTCTGAAAACTATAAATACTAGTTGAAGTTTTTATTTTAGTATCAAGTTTTTAATATAGAAAATATCAGTTTTCATATTTTATTTTATTTTTGAGACATTGTTCTTGAGCTTGAAGATTTTGAAGGGTTTCAACTTCAAGAAATTGGGTGTGGGTTTTCAAGAAGCTTCATCCTTATTAAAGACTTTATTTATCATACCCATTTGATGGTAACACCATTTGGTATCGATTTCTATCTCTTTAGCATGTCTAGCTAAAACCCCAATTCTTGGGGTGTGATTTTATGAATATGGGTTAGATTATATGTTGGGTCTTGCTTGTTGATGGTTTATTTGTTGTGTAAATGTGATTTTCTTTAGTAGTTGTGGTGGAACTTAATGAAATTGTAGTTGTAAATATGATTTCACCTTTGTGTTTTTGGCTTGCTCGAGAGAGAGGCCGTAAAACTAAGACTACTAAATTGATGGCCGATGGGATTGAGTCGACATGACGTTCAGCTCGAGAGAGTGAACCCTAGTCCTTATCCCACACACTCAGCTTGAGAGAGTGAGTGGGCTAAGGCGGAGGAAGCCTTCATGTGGCAACTCGATGTTTGAGAGAAACCGAGTTGATTCGGGGTAAGTTGCTCGAGAGAGAATTTACCCCACTATGGTCTAGCCTAGTCACAAATATTCAACGAATTTACTATCTAAAGCATGTACCCAATGATCTAGTTTAATATGTATTCCTATCATATCCCAAGAATCCCCTCTCCTTGATTATTACTCATTGCATTTCTACTATTTTTTAATTGATAATTGCTACAAGCCCCCCATTGTTAATTGACGCTTGTGTCACCCCTCTTGTTTTAATATGTTTATATTTGATAATTTTTATAGCTACGACTAATTAGAACTTAATTTTATTTTTCTATTAATTTTCGCCACCACTCCCTTGGGACTTGACCCCAACCCTTGGTTGGGTTACTATACTATTGCACGATCGTAGACACTCGAATTGGAAGTTATGTCTTGATTACGTAAACATCAAAACACAAAATACTTTTAACTCATGGCTTCCAGCAGTAGAAAGAAGAACACATTTTCTCAGTTGATGGATGAAATAGGACAATGGCGTGGTTGGAATAGTGTTTTGCAGGGCATGATCTCTAGCTTTTTTGAATCATTATACACGCCTGAGTAAGGATACATGAACCCAATTCTTGATAAGATTTGGGGAAAATTACAGCAGATAAAAATGCATCTTTGAATCGACTTTTCACTATTGATGAGGTGAAAGAAGTAATATTCTCAATGCATTTGGATAAGGTGCCAAGTCTAGATGGGATGAATTTGAGTTTTTAGCAGAGTTTATGGGTTCTAGTTGGTAAAGATGTGGCGAATGCGATACTCAGTTTTGAAAATAACAATGGAGTCATTACACAAAATAATTTTACAAAAAATATTTTGATTCCAAAAAATAAGCAACCTGAGCTAGTGTCAGATCTAAAACCGATTTCTTTGTGTATTGTTATTGATCGTATAGTTTGCAAGATGTTGGAAAATCTCACCAAATCTTCCTTGGGGGATTGTGTTGCTGAAGCACAGAGTGCATTTAGTGACTTTCACAATGATGTCCTAAACTACGCGACACTAACTTTTATCATCACGTCAATTAGGCGCCAAGTCACTTATAACTAAATTGTCCATATTAATCCATAGGTTGGGGTTGTTGAAACGTGCTCCATGAATAGGAAAGGAGAATGTTCCATCTTGAAGAGGGAGTCTACAATAAATAAACACAAAAGCAACAAACTCTTACAAGAGTAAGGTGAATTGTTTTCTTGTTGATGCAAGGAACAACATAAATTGGTGTTGGCAGGTCATCGTGAGGTTCATGGCATTCGACAACAAATATTGGGAGGCCTTGTTGGCAAAGGCGGAGATGGAGCAAGTGAAGACAAATTTGGTGCAAAAAGTGGTGGCAATGAACGAGGGAGAGGCCTTGTTGGCAATGGCGGAGATGGAGCAAGTGAAGACAAATTTGGTGCAAATAGTGGTGGCAATGAAGGAGGGAGAGGCCTTGATAGAATTTGAATATACCAACGTTTGTTTTTCATATTTTATTAGATTTTCAAGTTAAAGTATTTGTTCCCCAAGTATTTGATGAATTTCTTGAAAGAATTTACTTTGTGTTTTGTTCTATCAATAAGATTGGGTTTGTTGGATATATGATCTTAGTTATTTTATAATTGCTAGATTACAATATGTAAGGTTCAATCATATTTTGTTTATTTCAATTGTGTTTGCCAAATCTAAATCTCAACAATATGAAAAGGACTAAGGAAAAATACATGAATTTTGTATATCAAATAGACAGAATGCAAACCTCAAATGGCAGATACTTTTATTCAATAGTCAAATACCTTAAAATCCACATAATCAAGACATTATAATTGGATTGAGGCAAACATGTTGCTGACTTTTACCAACAATAATTATCTCAAGGAAATAACCAAGTGGAAAATGTTTATTTGGTACATAAATAGGGTTCTTATTTATTTTCTAGTTTTTGATAAGTGAAAAAAATATTATTCCAAAACAATTTATATAAACATTCCAAATTAATAACCTGATAATTTGGAACAATCCAAGTTTCAAATAAAAAGTTATGACCATTTTAGTAACATGATACAGTGCAGTGACGAACTAGCCGACGGGAAAACATTAACACATGTCATTTTTTCTTTTTACCTCTAAGAAAACCCTACACGAATTTCATGATTAATGAAATACCCAAACCAATCACATTTTTATCTCTTAATCCAATATTCCCTTGTCTTTCAAATCCTAAGGCAAAACCTTAAGGAAAAATCAAAGTAGAAGACTTCCATTCAATATTTTTTCTATCATTTTCAAGATTCTTCTTCAAGGTAAGTGCTTCTCCAATAATTTCATTCTTTCCAACTCAAATTCCTCCATATAATTATGAATCAAATGAAAATCAAAATTCTTTGGCCATAGAGATTTTAAGAAACTAATTCAACAATCTCAAGAAAGGTTTTCTTGATTGTTCTCCTTAGATCTAGGGTTTCAAAGTTTCTAATCAAGTTTTTCTTCAGGAGTCTTCAAGAACCTTGTTCTTTCAGTTAAGTAAAGCTATTCATATTATTGGACTATTTTTTCCTCACACCCTGCATTTCAATTTAGTCATAAATCATCACATCTAAAAGATCTATTCATAGTTCTTGATATTTGAATTCGGTTCTTTAATAGTTTACGTTTTGATTCCTATTTTTGTATATGAATTTTATAATGTTGTTCATGCTTAGTATCACATAAATCCTATTCATTTAGTTAAGTTATGTTTTCAAAGAAAATTACATGAAAGTTCCTTATATATTGATTTTGGGCTTGAAAAATAAGTTCATGAGCATACGTTTTAAAAGTTTAAGTTTTGAACAGAATTCTTGAAACGAGAAGCAAATATTTTCATATGTACTATTTGATAGTCAAGAAAAACAAAGATTATGATTGATGTTTTGGAAAAGTACTTCGGTAAAATCATAACCCCTATCTTTGTAACAGGTGAATTGAGCATAAATGATATATATTATTTTGGGATTAGTATTGAGCACCGAACTGGGTTAGAGTCTTTTATAACTCAAAAGTCCCATAAAAATAAATAGCATGCATAGGATAGTATCGCATTGATTCATCGTGCAACTCTTCACTGCTTCTCAGAAGGCCTATTAGATGGATCCATAGTTATAGTATCATCCTATACCTCGGCAAGGTATATGATGGTCATTCCAATTGTGGGCGAAACATTGTATCATTGCTAGACTCATAGTAATGGTTTTCGGTTAGAGAAAACTCCCCATATAGTAAAGTATATTATTTTCATATTATTTTTGTCTAATATCTTGTTGTAAGGTTTAAATGATTTTCAGTTCATGTTCATGTATTGATTCAGTTGAGTTGCTTTCAGTCACTTAGTTTAGTTAATTTTCTATTCAGCCATATTACATACTCGTACATTTAATGTACTGATGTCATTGGACCTACATCTTATTATGATGCAGATATAAGTGATTAAGATCATCAATAGGCATTTCGTTGAGATCACTTTTGCACTTAAGATAACTTAGGTGAGCTTCCTTGCATTTTGAGGGACTCACATTTATTTTCTAGTAATTTTTCTTGAGATTTCATGGGTATTGTCCCGACATCTATCTTCAGTAATAGAGGCTTCATAGATAGTTAGAGTTGATGCGTCTCTCAGTACGTATCCTTCTGTTTCGAGATTTTGGAATTAATTACTAATACTTAATTAAGTATTTTCATACATTTAATTGAGTTGAGTTTAATTTTGCATTTAAAATTTACTATCTTCTTATTAAGTCTTCCGCTAAGTAGTCAGCCAAGCTAAGGGTTTGCTTGGGGACCAACAATGGTTCTCGAGTGCCGAACACGACCAGGGTGTAGGCTTGGGGCGTGAAAAACTTGGTATCAGAGAACAAAGTTCAAGTTTCCTAGGGTTTCTATGAAGTCGTGTCAGTAGGATCTTATTTATGGTTGTGAGGGAAGGTGAGTTTGGGATTTTGACTAATTTAGGCTTGGTTTTCATAGTATTAGTGTCCTCGATGCCTATTTTTGCTCTAAACTAATGTTTAGATGCAAATTTGTAGCTATGAAGGCATGGACATTACTGGGAAAAAAGGAGCAAAAAAGTTGAAAAAAGCTCAAGATAAGGAAAGTTGACGATCACCAAGACCACTCAGCGACTCACCGAGTGGTACTTCAGCTCACCAAAAGTTACAGCATGCCTGGTTAAAACAAAATTGGCGATGGAATTGGATCTTTGGAAAACCATCGAATGGATCGGTGACAAAGATTTTAATCACCTAAAGTTACAGGGTATGAATGGTGAAAAGTCAAGGAAAAGTTGCGATGGATAAAAACACTTAGCGCATCACTGACTTGGTCGTCAATGCTTGACTAACTCCACCGAATGACCCCGAAGGAAAAAAATTGGGAATGTATAAATTGGTTTTCAAAAGGAGAAATTGTAGTGATTGGGTTGTTGTGGATTCAGCTCGAGAGAGTGAGTCTTAATTCGATCCTACCTATGTAGCTCGAGAGAGTAGATAAATTGAAGTTTTGGGTTATCTATAGTATGATGCTTGTTGAGGTTCGACAGAACTCACTTAGTTTGTGATAGTTGATCGCGAGATGCCTATTACATCTAAAGCCTAGCCTACCTACTAAGGCCCATCGACTTTTGGTAATAAGTAATCACCCGTATAGCGAAATTGGCAATTAATCGATCACATCCCCAAGTATCCCCTTATGGTTGATTACTCCCCTATTTTCGTAGTTGTTAATTGACAAACATTATCCCCCCATTTGACAATAGTTGTGAACCCCTTTGATTTACTTTAATGGTTTTGATAATTTCTATTCCTACAACCGATTAGAACATGTCTTTCACGTCGAAATGAATTCTCTACCGTATCACTCCCTGTGGGATCGACTTCAACTCTTCGTTGGGTTTATACTAGATTGCGATCGCTTAAACTTTGTATTGGATGAAGTGTAGTTGAGCGCTATAAAAAATGGCGCTACTGCCAGGTATTGGTATTTAGAATTATATTAGAGAAGTATATATGTGATCTAATCTTGTTTGTAGTTGAATCGACTTACTTTAGGTTGTGTTTATTGTTGGCTGTTTGCGAATAGGTGACGAGATAAGTGTGAAATGAAGCAACGCGAGCCAACTTTGTCACCAAGATTACATTGGCAACTTGAATGATGTCAATGAAGCTCATTGGGTAGCGTGGGTGCTATTCGTTTACCTCCGGTCATGGGGAATATTGTATTCCATGTAACTAGCATGATGCTACAACTTTTGCAAATGAAAGGATTATTCGGAGGGCTAGTACATGAGGATCCCCACGATCATATCCGGAACTTTGTGGATGTGTATGGTCCATTCTCATTTAAGAACATCTCACAAGAGTCAGTCTGGCTCCAGTTGTTTCCTATTTCTTTGATGGGGGAAGCTTCCAAGTGGTTAGCTGATTAACATAGGGATTCGATAATGTCTAGGGAAGAGCTTACCGAGGCATTTTACATATGATTTTACCTCCTTCAAAGATGATGGCATTGAGAGACAATATCCAGGGTTTTAAACGCTTAGGGGGTGAACCCAATGTACGATTCACAGACTTCCAAACAATGTGTTGTTATAACATTTCTACCAAAGTCTGGACTCGGTTACCAAAGGTGTGACTGATCAACTTGTCCAAGGAGGAATGATGCAGCAACCTTTTGAGATAACATCGACGCTCCTTGATGGGATGACAAAGATAAACCAAGCTTGTTATACTAGGGAGAACAGGTGTCTCCTTTGATTTTCAGGATGACAAAGGAACAAATAGAAAAGGACAAAGAGAGGGATGAAAACATGTCTAAAATGATGACCCAATGGATATTTTGTCAAAACATGTCATGGGTAGTGGTTTTAAGGTTGTGAATGTTGTTGGAGTTAGCGGAGTAAATCCCGATGATGCACACTTTGAAGCTTTGTACAATGAAGAACTACACTTTCTACCAAATCATGGATGAGGATTCCCCACTAAAATTATCCAGGGCCAGGTGGAAATCAAGGTTGAAATAGAAAGTGTGATGAAGATTGGAAGGATCGTGATAGGGAATGGCATGACCGTGGTATAAACTGGAGGGAGCGAGATGGTAACATAGAGAGATATGTCCCTCCCCATGAGTGTCAAAAGCGAAAAGAGCAAAGGGCTGACCCGAATTTTTTTTGCACTGAAGATATGCTTGCATGCATTCTCAAAAATGTGGAAGGGTCGGAAAAAGTGCTTAAAGAAAAGAAAGAGGACGTCTCAACTCTACGACAGACGGTTATTTCTCATTCGATGTCCATTAAGCAGTTGGAAACGCAAATGGGTCCAATATCATCTCATTTGAACCCAAGGCCAAAAGGGAGCCTACCAAGTGATAGCTTGGTTAATCCAAAGAATGAACCTTGAAAGCGTATCCACGTCGCGCCACGACGTTTAATAAGGCACTTTTTGGGAGGCAACCCAAGTTTTAAATATTGTTGTTTGAATAACGGGTGTTGAATGTAGAGGTTGAAAATTTGAAATTTTGGGAAAATGAGCAATTAGGCGAGCCAAGGTAACAGTCGGCGACTCACCAAAAAGGTCAGCGAGCCCAGCTTGGATCGCCGTTTGGACCAACTAGTTAGCTAGAGGTTCTGTAAAACTCGGTGGGCTAAAAATCCATTAGGCACATCGCCTAATGGATCGGCGACATAAATGGGTTTCGCCGACTGGCGCGCGAATTGAAGGGTCAAAAGGCCAAAACCATTTCTAAATTAAAAAATCTCCTACATTTCATACTTTTTGATTTATACACTTTCACAATCACACTTTAGATTTTTGTACTTGCATTTCTTGCATTTTGTGTTGGATGAATTGCTTCGGGGACACTTTGAATGCACTTTGCTAGCCAAACGTTTAATTATCTTCTTTTGAGGTTAGTTATCCAAACCCCACCTTTATATTTTGGTAATTTTGAATGCATGATCGTTGTCCTATTGTGTTGTTTGCATAAATTAGTGATTATTTGGAATGATTACATTTGGTTTGTGTCGGTGAGATCCCAAATTATGCTAATTGGCCTTTAATTGTGAAATCCTGTGTGTTTGCATGATACATTTTTTGGGTTGTGTTGATTTTATTGTTGTGTCTAGTGTGGGGGAAGTCTGAGTAACCCCGATTGTACCGATCGTCTGATTTTGCCAATGATAGAACCATTGACGTCATTTTTAAGGGAAAAAGACGTCGATTGGCCAACTTTGGCCAAATCGAGGGAAGTCAGAGTACCCCAAGGTCATGGGTAGTATGGATCTTGGTTTAATTCCGTAGAATAGGTGCTTAATTTTGTTTCTATAGGTTGCGGGTTAGAATTTGAAGGTCGGGGTTATCAGGCACGCTGGACTAATCAATAAGCTGGGTCGAGCTCGCCGAGTGGTTCAATGGATCGTCTAAAGACTCTTGGATCACCTTTTTATCCTTCATATTTGTGAAATTTGTTTTGGAAATTTCGGCGATACGCCTGAACTCGCCGAGTTCACTCGGCGACTCGTTATATTCCCCTTATAATCGCCCTTCTGCGCCCCAATTTTTTAAAAATATTCTGTAACATTCTGCGAGCTATTTTTGGTTCGTCGAATGGTGTCGGTGATCCACCGAAAGGTCCTAGACATTGCCAACTTGTGCTGATTTGTGAGTAATATTATTGTGGAACATTCAGGGAGCCTGACATGGCTCCCCAAACGAATTCGGTGACTCGTCGAACGACTCGGTGAGCTTTCTTGCAATTTTGCACTTTGAGATTTTTTGAACTAAGTCTAACATATTGGATTTTGTTTCACAGGTATGGCTAGACCAAAAGTACCTGGATAAATCAACCGCCTCGAAAGCGGGCAAGCGACATTGGTATAAATGAAGGGGCTGCACCCTCCCGTAATGTACAGACAAAACTTCTTCCGACTGCGAGAAGGGAAAAGGAAACGAACCAGTTGTGCCCACACCAGCGGAGAGGAGCTCTGACAGCAAGGCTATCTATGCCACCTACCTCAGTAGTTCTAAAAGTGAGGGTCACTCACGTGATAGTTCTATAGCCTCCGCATTTGAACTAGAAGACGATCAGACTCTTCACACTAGGAGAGCGGAGCTACGCTCCAAGGCAATGCATGATCCAGCCAGGATCCAGTGCCACCTACTCCTCCTTCACCTCCAGCTCTGATTATTTAGCATGTTCCTTTAGTGCCACTAGTTCACGCACCCCTCCGGTCACTGAATAGATTGAAGGTTTAGGGTTTGAGGACGATTTTAGAAGAGAAGCGATTGTCTACAGATGGTGTTGTAGACAGATACCCGGAGGTGTGGAACACTATTAATTTCCACAAGTTTGAGATTTTTCACAAAACCCCAAGGCCCTTATATTCCTGCTTGAAAGCCACCTCCTTCAAATCGGTTGACCATGTGGTAATGCGGGGTTAAAAATTCAAATGCAGTACCATCGGCATCAATGAAGTTCTAGGTTGTACGATGAACGTGATGCATTACTATATAGATAAAATCCAAAAGAATACCCTAGATGATTTGAAGGGCCAAAGCACCACTGATTTCTAACATTACACCGCGGTGGAATGAGGTTGGTGTCCCTATTGAGAAGAAGGACCTAAACGTGGCTGCCAAGTATAGGTTCCAGTTCATCAGCAGCATAGTGCTGCCATCGGAGAATGAGTCAATACTCCGGCATCCAAAGGCTGCTTGTTTTGGATGTATCCTTGTCCAGGAGAGACATAATCTTGGTTTGATCATAGAGCAGGAGATGGCCATGAGAACCAAGAAGAGTCAAATCTTTCTCCCCTTCCTAGTCTTTATTACAAAGTTGTGTAGGTAGGCCCATGTTCCTTTGATTGCCATGACGGATGTTGAAGTGACTCATACTTCCTCTACTAACATATGGAGGATAAAGGTCGAGTACATGAGGGACGAGGCAGATAAGAGGATATATGCACCGGCGGATACGTCCCCAGTAGTCGATGTTGAGATGTTGCCGACAGAGGAAATCCTCCCCCCTCAGGCCAGTGAGCCTATAGGTACCCCAGGAACCTCTACTTTTGTCCCTTCTAGTTCAACTGTTGTTCCCTCTCCTACTATTGTTGGTTCTTCCCGACCCCCAATCACCTTGGCTATGTTGTACAAGATGGGACATCTGGCCCAGTCTGCTGATGTTTATGCCTCCCAGGTAAAGGCCGATGTGCCTGGGTTGATTGAGCGGGAAATTATTGCTTCCTTGGCCCCGATAAGGTTCTGAGTTGATAGAGCACAAAGATGGGACATGGTTCTTCTCTGTCATGTATATGAGAAAAATAGTGCAGCAAATGGTTCAAGGTGCTTGGGTGTTGGCAAGCCAGCTTGGACGTACAAGGCTTATGTGTGGGCAGAGTCGTCGGCAATACAAGGCTTTGTGTTGGCTTGACCAGGAAAAACTGTGGGACTTGACGATGGCAAGGCAAAGGCATTTACAAGTGTTGGTATGAGTTGACAGACTTATTGAAATAAAACTAAGTGTTGAAAGCAGGCTAAAATATTCTAAGTGTTGGAAGCTTGCTCAAATATTCTAAGTGTTGAAAGTAGGTTGAAATAATCTAAGTGATTACAGTAGGCTGAAATATTCTAAGTGTTGGAATGTTGTAATTTCGGCTAAGGCATATAATGTATTTGAATTTGAAATATATTCTATCTATTAGAATTATAGTTGTTAAGACTTACTTTGAATTCTGTCAGGACAACTGTTTGACACATGTCAGATGTAACTGCCTATGTAACTGCTTTGTGCAGAAATTTGAAAAAGGGTGGAAATTCATCTAAGGCATATGAGATGTGTTCTAGCCTTAGATAAATTTGTGAAGCCTTCCTTGTATTGATTTTGATATTAATAAAAGGTTGGGAAGAGTTCATGTATGTTTCTTGTGTTTGTTACTTTGATTCGTTGCCTAAATTAAGTTAAGTATTTTTATACTCAGTCAACAATGTGAGAGTGTAAGGCTGAAGTTTGCAAGAGGTAGACTTCCTGATAGTGGTGTTAAAGAAAAAATCACCCCTATTTCAATTCGTATCAGAGCACGGCGGAATGATGTTGACGAACATTGAACTTTGGGAACTGTTGCACAGCGTTGAGGCCTTCATTGAGATCACTTACGAACGGATGGATGATCCAGCATTGGTGGACCTTCTAACGTAGATTATTGGCTTGAGAGAGGATGCTTCAGAGTGAGATTGGTATGTATCGTAATGAGATAGACGAATACATGGCTGAGACTTTGAATTTTCATGTGGGAGCAACAATATAAATAGATGGACTGCAGAGGGAAAATGAAAATCATTGTGCAGAGATGGTTGTGTTGTGTTGGGCTATTGCTGCATTGGGATCAACTCGTGGGGAATCTACTAAGTTTAGAAATCAGGAACCTAATGCCTTTTGTTGTGTAAGAAGTGCTAAAGAACTAGAAAACTTCATCTAGGATATGGAACAATATTTTATTGCTGCAAGAGTGCCTGATACGGAAAAGTTGAATATCACTACGATGTACTTGACTGGTGATGCTAAACTTCTGTGGAGGACTCGGAATGTGGATGATGTAAGTGCTGGACGATCCATAATTAATACGTGGTCCAAATTGATGAAATAAATGCGCAGTCAATTTCTTCCTAGCAACGCTTCATGGCTTGCAAGGGACAAGTTGAAGAGACTTAGGCAAAATGGTTCAGTGAGGGATTACATAAAATAATTTACCTCTGTGATGTTAGACATTCAAAATATGTCTGATAAGGATAAGTTACATAGCTTAATTTTGGGTATGCAAGGCTGGGCTCAAAACGAACTTCGCAGGCAGAATGCGAAGGATCTGCCAGGGGAAATTGCTGCTGTTGATTCGTTGGTAGATTTCCGGATGACTCGACTTGTTGTTGATGTTCCTTCTACTTCGAAATCTAAGAAAAAGGGTGAGAAGAAAAGGGACTGGAAAAAGGAGATTCGTAAGGACAATTCTAATGACAAGGGGAAAGCACCAATGAAAGAATGGAACAAACACAAACCAAAGAATAAGGATGGTAATTCGAAGGACTATTGGACTTGTAGTGGTCCTCATTTGGATAAGTCTTGTCCAAATCGAGAAAGGGTGAATGATTTGCTTGTGGGAAAGATGGATCAAGGTGAGGAGGAAGAAGAAGTCATGGCTGCCATGGCAAATCTGTTGGGTTTGTCTTTCAATCAGATTACGTTGGTTAATAATGTTATAGGGACGGCTAGTGCTTCGAATCTGTATGCTTCACTGATTCATATAGAAATGAAAGTTAAGGAACAGCGTGTGATGGCTATGCCTGATACAGGATCTACTCATTCGTTTGAAAATGTTAAGATTGCCACAAAGTTGGGGCTTAAGTTGACGAAAAGTCCTTTCTATGTCAAGATTGTCAATTCTAAGGAACAAGCCATTGTATGCATAGTTTATGGGGTGCCTATGTCGATCGGAAATTGGGTGGAAAAACATAATTTGATAGTGATTCCGCTTGGAGAATTTTAAATCATACTTGGGATCGATTTTCAGAGAAAATTCAAGTTTCTTCTGTTTCCTCACTTAGATGGGATGATGATCATGAATGAGGGAAATGTGGGTTTATTAAAGGTGCTTATCCATTAGGGAAGGTTAATAAAGTTGCCTAACCTTCCCGAATGGATAAACTTTATTAAGATAGTTTCATCACCCTTCTTGAAACCTTTGTCAATCGACACAGCAGACAACAACATTCCCTTGTCATTCTTCTTTTGAACTTTATTAACCTTTCCGAAGGGATAAATACCCTTAATAAACCCAGCATTGCCCTCATTCATGATCATCATCCCATCTAAGTGAGGAAATGGAACAAACTGGAATTTTCTCAGAAAATCTATCCCAAGTATAATTTCAAATTTTCTTAGCAGCATCACCATCAAATTATGCTTTCCCACCCAATTTCCAGTCGACATAGGCAACCCATAAGCCATGCCCACAATTACTTCTGCCTTAGAATTGATAGTCTTGACGTAGGAAGGACTTTTAGTCAATTTAAGCCCCAATTTCGTAGAAATCTTAACATCCACAAACATATAAGTAGCCCCTGTATCAGCCATAACCATCACACGTTATTCCTTAACTTTTATTTCTATATGAATCAATGAAGCATGCGGATTCGCAGCACTAGACGCCTCTTTAATATTATTATCCAACGTAATCTGATTGAAAGACAAACCCAACGGATTCGCCATGGCAGCCACGACTTCTTCTTCCTCCTCACATTGAGCCATCTTTCCCGCCAGCAAAGCATTCACCCTTTCCCGGTTTGGACAAGACTTAGCCAAATGAGGACCACCACAAGTCCAACAGCCCTTTGAATTACCATCCTTATTCTTTGGTCTGTCTTTGTTCCATTCTTTCATTGGTGCTTTCCCCTTGTCATTAGCATTGTCCTTACGATTCTCCTTTTTCCATTCCCCTTTCTTCTTACCCTTTTTCTTAGATTTTTAAGTAGAAGGAACATCAGCAACAAGTCGAGTCGTCCATAAATCTACCAACGAATCAGCAGCAGCAATTTCCCCCGGCAGATCCTTAACATTCTGCCTACGAAGTTCATTTTGAGCGCAGCCTTGCATACCTGAAATGAAGTGATGTAATTTATCCTCATCAGACATATTTTGAATGTCTAACATCATAGAGGTAAATTCTTTTATGTAATCCCTCACTGAACCATTTTGCCTAAGTCTTATCTACTTGTCCCTTGCAAGCCATGAAGCGTTGCTAGGAAGAAATTGATCGCGCATTTCTTTCTTCAATTTGGACCACGTATCCATTATCGGTCGTCCAAAACTTACATAATTCATATTTCGAGTCGTCCCCCAAAGTTTAGCATCGCCACTCAAGTACATCATAGTGATATTCAACTTGTCCATTTTAGGCACCCTTGCAGCTGTATAATATTGTTTCATATCCTAGGTGAAGTATTCCAGTTCTTTAGCACTTCTTGCGCCACCAAAGGCTTTAGGTTCTAGAATTCTAACCTTAGAATATTCCCCACGAGTTGATCCCAATGCAACAATAGCCTGACACAAGACAACCATCTCTGCACGAAGATTTTTATTATTCCTCTACAGTCCATTTATTTGTATTATTGCTGCCTCACAAAAATTCAAAGTCTCAGCCATGTGTTGGTCTATATCATTACGATACAGACCGATCTCACTCCGAAATTTGTTAGCATCCTGTCTCAAGCCAATAATCTGCGTTAGAAGGTCCACCAATGCTGGATCATCCATACATTCGTTATTGATCCCAATAAAGGCATCAACTCTTCGCAACAATTCCCGAAGTTCAACGTTTGTCACCATCGTTCCTCTGTGCTCTGATACCAATTGAAATACAAGTGATTTTTTTCTTTAACACCACTACCAGGCAGTCTATTAACTCTTGCAAACTTCAGCCTTACACTCTCACATTTTTTACTAAGTATAAAAATACTTAACTTAATTTAGGCAATGAATCAAAGTAACAAACACAGCCAGCATACAAGAACTCTTCCTAACCTTTTATTAATATTAAAATTAATACAAGGAACGATTCATGATTTGTCTAAAGCCAAAACATATCTCATATGCCTTAGACAAATTTCTTTTTCATCCAACACCAAAGCTGCACATTTATAGACTGTGTGACACCCTGGTGTTTTACATTGCATAGCTTTGTGACACATGTCTTACACTTATCATGACCAAGGGCCTCTAAATTAAACTTCAATTGACATCCCCAACTGATAAGCATTCAAATTTTGAATTGAAAAAGCATACAAAAGTTACAATGAATCTGGAAAAAAATAGTTACAAAAAGGTAACCGCCGCATGTGCTTGGTATGTACATGGTCTAGCTGAATTTCGGTCCTTTCTTGCCATTTCCCTCCATATTTTTGGCACCAATGCAATGTATAGACATTTTATAGTCATTTTCTGATCAAATTCCACCCAAATCCTGCCACACATTTTTCATGCATGCGCACCACCAACACCCTGTCATTGCCTTCCACTGCCTTGCCTGCGTGTCCATGCTAATTTTTGTTCCACTCGTTCCATTCATTGTTTTATTATTGTGTTTAGTTCACATTTTTCTATGATTTAATTTAGCTCAGCTCAATTATCCCGCACTTGATCAGACTTGTATTTTTCACATGCCAAACTTTGCCCACAATCGAGGTCGGCCAGCTCCCATGCCATGGCCTATTGCCTTGCCAGCTCCCATGTAATGTCATGACACTGACTTCCCAATTTTTTTTGGCATCACTAAGCCATGCTAACACTTCGCCTACATGATTAATTCAACATGCACCTAGGCCCTTGACAAAGTCATTCATGCCAACCCTTTCCCGCCATCGTGCCATGTCGAATAATCGGGTTAGGCCCCTTATAAACTTCCCCCACCCTTTGAAACTCGACGTCCTTGTTGAGGAAATCCCTCATCTGAACTGAATTGGGTCACGGGCATAAGTCTTTTTCTGCCCACCATCTTCATCTTCCATCAACGCCAAAGAATTTATATTTGACGCTTTTGCCTCATTGTCTTTTTCCTTTTCCAATTTTTAAGCAATCAAAGCATTCACTTTAACTTGTACCGAACAATATCTTTTCAAATATGGACCACCACAAGTAAAGCATCCCCCAAACTTTCCCTTCTATTTTGGAAAAAAAGACTCCCCTTATCTAGTTTTGCCTCATTCGTCTTCCTTTTTGGAAGCTTGACCCTTCCCATTTTTCTTCCACTCCTTCCCCTTATATTTCTGTTTGAAGTGCGAATCAACCTTTGAGTCGTAACCCTCATCGAAGTCAGCCAACTTATCTCCTGCCACTATGGTAGAATTAAGAGTTTGAACATTTTGTCTCCTTAATTCTCTTTCTGCCCATCCCTTCAACCTACTAATAAAGTAGTGCAACTTCTCTTCCTCAACCATGTTTCATATGTTGAGCATCAAGGACGAAAACTCTTTGACATAATCCCTCACCGTGCCACTTTGTTTCAATTGTCGCAGCCCATCCCTTGCCACCCAAGATGAATTGCTTGGAAGGAATTGAGTTTTCAATTCTTTCTTTAATACTTCCCACATTTCTATTTGTGGAAGATTTGCACCCTTCACTTCTACAACTCATGTTCTCCACCAGCTTTTGGCATCATCACCTAAGTACATTGTCGTGACAGACACCTTTTCACCATCGGGAACCTTATCATCCTTGAAGTAGTTTTTGATATCCCAAAGAAAGTTCTCCAATTACTTAGAACTCCTCACACCATTGTAAGCATTTGTTTCAAGTACCTTCATATTTATGGGGTTAATAGTTCCTTGCAACGCCCGACGAAGAAGAAGAACTTCACCACGCAGATCTTCTTTCTCTTTGCGGATGACTTCCATTCCTGTTTGGGCCACTTCGTGTTTAGCAGCATAGTCTGCTTCTAATTTTTCAACTTTTTCATTCAAGGCCTCCTTCACCAAGGTTAATTCTGCATTCACCCCAGAATACAAGTGATCAGATCAACCAAGTCTTCCCCATCATTTGTCGTACCAATTAGTTCTTCCAATCATGTTATCCTCTCCCATAATTCAGTATTTCCACCAGCTATCAAGTAAGTCTAATTAATGATCTAATACCAGTTTTCACATGGGAAGATTACTTCACCTAAATTCAGTTCCAAAGGTTAACCTACTGTGCGGATGTCAAGTCCCACACTTAACTCATCCTGTTCACAGCCTATTATGCCTAACGTTCAACAGTGTTTACTATTTTGCTTTAGAATATTTTTCGATGCTAAAAACTGAAATGAGCACAAGAAATACGGGCAAACCCAACCATTATATTAATAATCAAAACAGTACAAAGGAATTCACTCATTATGACAATAATTTTGTCACAACTTCGACTTTGACTTCGACTCAAGGCACAATCACAAGTCTATTGCTGCCTTTGACACTATTCAAAACCCTCACATTTTTTCCAAGTGTCTAGTCAAATTAAAGACTTAATTCTTCCCTCTTTCACCCTCTCTTTTCGTCCAACACCAAGGCTGCACAGTTATAGACCATGTGGTAGCCTTGTGTTTTACATTGCATAGCTTTGTGACACATGTCTTACACTTTTCATGACCAAGGGCCTCTAAATTAAACTTCAGTTAACATCCCCAACTGATAAGCATTCAAATTTCGAATTTAAAAAGTTTCGAAAAGTTACAATGAATTTGGACAAAAATGGTTACGAAAGGTAACCTCCGCATATGCTTGGCATGGCGTGGTATGGATAAATTTTGGTCCTTTCCTACCATTTCCCTTCATATTTTTGGCGCTAATTCAATGTCTAGACGTTGTATAGTCATTGCCTGATCAAAATCTACCTGAATCCTGCCGCCAATTTTTCATGCCTGTGCACTGCCAACGCCCTGCCGCTGCCTACCACTGCCTTGCCTGCGTTTTCCTTGGCCATGCTAATTTTTGTTCCACTCGTGCCATTCATTATTTTATTGATGCGTTTAGTTCACATTTGTCTATGCTTTAGTTTAGCTCAGCTCAATTTTACCGCACTTGATCAGACCTTGTATTTTTTCACATGCCAAACTTTTCCCACAACAGAGGTCGGTCAGCGCCCATGCCATGCCATGGCCTGCTAAAACTAGACAATGGGAGTCTTCTTTTCCAAAATAGAAGGGAAAGTTTGGGGGATCCTTTACTTGTGGTGGTCCACATTTGAAAAGAGACTTCCCGATACAAGTGAAAGTGAATGCTTTGATTGCTGCTAAATTGGAAAAGGAAAAAGATAATGAGGCAGAAATGTCAAATATAATTTTTTTGGCGTTGATGGAAGATGAAGTTGGTGGGCAGGAAATGACTTATTCCCTTGACCCAAATCGGTTCATATGATGGATGTCCTCGATAATGATATCGAGTTTCAAAGGGTGGGGGAAGTTTGTAAAAGGCCTAACTCGGTTACTCAAAATGGCACGGAGGCGGCAAAGGGTTGGTATTAATGACTTTGTCAAGGGCCTATGTGCGGGTTGAATCAATCATGTGGGCGAAGTGTTAGCATGGCTTAGTGATGCCAAACAAAGTTGGGAAGGCACTATCATGACATGACATGGGCGCTGCCAAGGCAGCAGGCCATAGCATGGCATGGGCTCTGGCCGACCTCGGTTATGGGCAAAGTTTGGCATGTGAAAAAATGCAATGTATGATAAAGTGTGAGAAATTGAGTAGATGCCCTCACCGTGAAAGTTGAGGCTTGTGAGCAGGGACAGGGTGGTTTTAAGGATGTGACGACCTTGAGGACCGATATTGTTGGGCTGTGGTGAGATGTGGATGAGATGAAATCCCTTGATCTATCTATGTTATTCGGTACGGTGAAGATCCCGGAGGTTTCGAGTACAGATTTCTCGGTCAATTCTGAAATTTCTCTAGCTACTACGACTAGAGATGTTGTTAGGGATGAGGTAGATGTTGAGACCAATGAGAAGGAGTTGGGTGTTCAAGGCACAATGGTTTATGATGACTTGGAGGATCTTTAGGGAGATATGGTCCAGACGGTTGTGGCGACTTCTTTGAGGGACACTTCGATGGTGGGGTCCAATGGAGTGAACGATGCTTTCGAGTCGGGAACTGATGCCCCGTCAGATGGAGTCACCGACATGCAGAGTTCACCATAGGCTTATCCTGGCAAGAGGATTTTTGAGCCTCTTTCTATTTTTGTTTAGCTTTTTTTTTATTTCTTGGCATTTAAGGTTAGGTGCTAGTTTAGTTTGGCGGGGTGAGTTATTTCTATACCTACCTCTTTTGGGCTATTTTTTTTGGTTATTCTGTGTTTTGTGTGATGGTTTTTATGAATGCTGGATTTTATTGATATATATTGGTTTTGATCCATTGTGTTGGTACTTAGTTTTGAATGCAAAATATTGGTTTCAAACCGGTTTTAAAATAAATTGCCACCTCTTGATGTTTGCGAATGAGGTTGTTCTCTTGAAATTTCCACTATCGATTGTGATCAATATCGATGACTTGAATAGTTTTATCGATAGAACGATATGAGTGTACGTCTACGATGACCCAAATTGAGTTGCATAAGTCATATGTGAACTCCTAGCATCTCATTGTGACTAGCCTACTATTGAGTTGATCTATTGTGATGATCGTTGCGTAAGCAAAAAATTATAGAGTTTTGTTTGATGATTGTGTTGAATGCCATTTGTGGTGATATTTTCTTGAAATATGTGCTTGGTAATACCTAGAACTTGCCCTGTTAGTTCAACTCACTAATGTAAGCAAATGATAGAGATGATCTTAGGCACAATTTGTCGAGAGTTAACCAAAATTGCTATCATACCTCTTTGTGACCACCTTGTTAGAGTGTGAACCTAGCTTGACACTATTTGAGCCTATCCTTTTTCTTTGGATGAAACATGAATAACTTTGACCTCTTTTTCCCATAACCTATAACCTTCGTGAAGCATTGATTTTTTTGTATAGTCAACTTAGGCCAAAAGTCTAAGTTGGGGGTGTGGTGAAAAAGGAGAAAAGTCAAGAAGTGTAAAAAATTTGCCCTTGAAAGATCATGTTGAGAAAGATGGAATCTCTCCATGTAAAAAAACAAAAGAGAGAAAAGAGAAATGTGAAAGTAAATAAATAATTAAAAAGAAAAGAATTGTTGAACTAAAGATTGTGAAATGGACAAAAATATGGGGTATCCAATGAATCATGCTTAAAAGATCATAGGGTGGAATGTGAAAAAAAAAAGAGTGAAAGAAAAATAGAAAAAGTTTAGGGCAGGCCATGCTTCATGAAGGGAGAAGTCACTAAACCAAAATGATCATACCTTTACCCTCAGCCCCATTACAAGCCTTGAAAGACCCTTGTGATCTTAAATGATCTGAAAATAATGTTGATTGGAATATAAGGGGAAGCATATGAGTAGATTCATGCATGTGTTTATCTTTGGGAGTGGGAGTGTTGTGCTTGATTCCAAAATTCTTGAAATTTGATGAGTTTTGTGTGAGCATGGAATCATTCTTGGTGTGAGGGCATTCAAATGCTTTTGTTGATCTTGAACTTGCATTTGAAGCATGCATTGTGAGCTTGAGTTCTATTTGATAATGGTTAGTCACAGTTTGAAGCTTAGAGTACACACTTGAACATTGCATGAGTAGTTTGAACCTCTTATGTGCATTCATGTTGAGTCTTGGGTAGCACTGTTTGTAGACATCCTTGTTGAACTATCTGATCTTATGTTTTACTTGAGGACAAGCAAAAGTTTAAGTTGGGGGTGTTGATGATTCTGGGATGTCAACTTATTTAGGGCTTGTTTTTCTTAGAATTAGTGTCCCCAATGCCTATTTTGTGCTCTAAATTGATGTTTAAATGCTAATTTGTATCTATGAAGGCAAAAGAGCAAGGCAAGGACATTACCAGGTAAAAAGGAGTGGAAAAGCTGAAAAAGAGTTGAAGATAAGGAAAGATGACGATCGCCAAGACCACTCGGCGACTTTCTGAGTGGTACAGCGTGCCAGCCCTGGTGAAAAGCCAACTATACGATGGAATTGGACCTTCGGCGAACCGCCAAATGGATCTGCGACAATGATTTTCATCGCCTAAAGTTACAGGGTCGGAATGGTGAAAAGTCAAGGAAAAATGACAATGGAGAAGAACACTTGGCGCATCGCCGACTTGGTCGGCGATGCTCGACTTCCTTTGCCGAATGTCCGCGAAGGTAAAAATCTAGGAATGTATAAATTGATTTTCAAAAAGAGGAAAGGGAGAGCTTCCAGTTCCGAAATTTGCTCCACTTATCTGAGTTTTGAGAGTTATTACTCTGAGTTTCTCACTCCAAACACTATTCCTAGAGTTTTTATGGAGATTTTCAAATTGGGTTTTTATTTTAATCTAATTCGGAGCATTGTAAAGACTTGAATTTTGCTACCCAGTTTATGGAGAACATAGATGGTAATATTTCCTCCTTTTATAATGTGTGGCTAAAACCCCATTCTTGGGGGTCTGATTATATGATTAATTGTCTCAATTATCTTATGGGTGTTAGTAATTACTGATTTAATTGATGTTTTGAACTGGGTTTGATTTGATAATTTATTTTTAACTCATGAATTGTAGTTGGAAATTCAGTTCTAGTCTAGTATTATATGCTTGCTTGAGAAAGAGGTTTTAGAATTAAGGTTATCAATCGATAATTGTAGTGATTGGGTTGTTGTGGATTCAGCTCGAGAGGGTGAGTCTTAATTCGATCCTACCTATCGAGCTCGAAAGAGAAGATAAATTGAGTTTTTAGGCTATCTATAGTATAATGCTTGTTGAGGTTCGAGAGAACTCACTTGATTCGTGAGAACTCACTTGATTCGTGATAGTTGAGAGATGTCTACTACATCTAAGGCCTATCCTACCCACTAAGACCCAACGACTTTTGGTAATTAGTAAGCACCGGTATAGAGAAATTGGAAATTAATCGATCACATCCCCCAGTATCCCTTTCTGCTTGATTACTCCCCTATTTTTGTAGTTGTTAATTGACAAACATTATCCCACCCATTTGACACTAGTTGTCAACCCCTTTGATTTACTTTAATGGTTTCGATAATTTCTATTCGTACAACCGATTAGAATATGCCTTGCACTTCGTAATTGAATTATCTATCGTAACACTCCATGTGGGATCGACCCCAATTCTTCATTGGGTTTATACTAGGTTGCAACCGCCTACACTTAGAATTGGATGAAGTGTATTTGAGAGTTATGAAGGGACTACCGACATTTAAGAAATTTTTTCCTTCTTTCATACTCTAAATCATGAAATAAAATGGTGTCATAAGTAACTCATTCAAACTCGTGCATTTCTCAAATCCATTCAGTTACCCCCCCCCACCTTCCCATATTCAAGTAGTTGAATAGAAAAGCCCAAATCCTTATCAATGAGTTACTTTAAGGTAAAGTTTTTAGAAAGTCATGAGATTGTAGAAGGGCTTTAGAGAAGCCCAGGAACAAGATTAAGTGTTCAGATTCGAAAGAATACACTCTTATCCATATGAATCGTGCATTCAAGTTAAAAGCGAGATTTACTCTCAGACTCTCTTCTCTAAACCTTGTTTCAGGTGAGACCATTTTGAGGGAAGTGTGTTTTAGAATGTTCGGGTGGTATTTTTTTTTTACTCAAAGAGTAGTATGAATTGCGATGTTATAAAAAGTAGAAGTTAAAAGAGCCCAAAGTTAGAAGAATGCATGCAGAGGTATAGTAAACTAAGAAAGGGAGATAGTGATAGGCAAATTATGTTGTTGTAGTCATGCACCCAGTAAGTTACTAAAGAGAATTTTTCCATTATGGGTAGAGTAAGAAGTGATGAGTTTGTGTAGATTTTATGATAGAAGGTAGAGTAAGAGTTACTAGTATGGATGAGTTAGAGTATACTTTAACTAGAAGGGAGTTTAGGTCAATGTAACATTATATTAGTTAAGGCCAAGTATAGGTGTTGAATAAAAGAGCAGAGTATTCATGAGGTGATAGATCTAATCTAGGCTTATGATTTTTAAGGGAGAGCCCATAATATTCAGAAGGTTATAGAACTAATTAGGCAATGATGTATAGTAAATGAGTAAATAGTAATTAAATTGTGAAAGGAAATGTGACGATAAACTGTAAGTATGTAGACTGAGAGATAAAGATTGACTACTTGTCATGACGTCTTAGTGAGCGAGTGTGTCTTAATTTTATCTAGTAGTTATCAGTTAGTATAGTATGCAAGAAATTATATTGATATCCGTGTTTAGTACTAGATACTAAGTTTGAATTAGAGATGAGTGTCGTGATAAAAAAAGATATGACAACATGAGGGTGATGATGTTAGTTTTAAGATCTGATCTTGTAGATTTGACATAGAGCAGGTGAGAAATTAAGATGTTAGTTGCAATAAATGTGAGTGTTACAAATGCGGGATTCTAACTTTTAGATGAGAGAAATAAAGTGCGACTAAGTCATTAGATTAGCAAGATTGTTAAGGGGTGTATGTGAGATTAATGTAATCGGATGAGGTTCTAATATAATTAAGTTTATGAATTTCTATACGTGCCTATGTAGTATATTTGAATTATTTATGTGGATTAGACTGATGAATGAATTATTTATTACCCTTAAGAGTTTGGTCGAACGGACTATATATAGCCAATAATGATCCTTTCAAAAATAGTTCACGTTTCCTCCAGTTAGATTGATATGAACTTGGAAGGACAATATTAGTGGGCTAAAAAGGAGAAGTCATACTATTAAGAGTTAGAGTAAGCAGATTTTTAAGCCAATGCGAAGAAGTTAAGAATCATCTTAGAAAGAAGTGCTAGAAAGGATCTTAGTATCTGCACATAAAGAGTTCTATAGACATGGGATTAACATGTCCCGAGTATTAGGCTAAAATTGATATAGACTAGTTTAGAGATGATGGAATAGATACATAGCCTTAAAGTGTCGGGTTCATACCTAAAGGGGAAATAATAAGATTAGAAACCAAGTCAAGTATTAAGAATCAGATAGTGATGTGTTTAGAAAGAGTTATAGTGTTATATCCATCAGTTCATACCCTAGCGTATTCCTCAAAGTTCAGCCATTACAACATCTTATTGTTGTTTCTAATATAAGAATTATATCTATGACTTATTCTCATACACTTCAGGTGGATTCACATCTATGCTCAATTCCCAGAATGAGGGGAAAAGTGTAACATTTCGTAATTCAAAAATTCAACTAGAGATTTGTACAAGTTAAACAATTAATTTTAGTTTTGGGTCAACTTCAAACGACCATAACTTTCAGCATCGGAGGAGTAAGGTGACCCATTAGGTATCAAATCGAAGGTCTTTGAATCCTCTTTCCAACACAACTGAGTTTTCTAAATTTTGAGTTCAGATACAGGAGTTATGCCTGTTTGAGTGCAGCATGTCTAGTTAAAGAAATTCATCCATTTTAAGGAGGGGTATGTTGGTCTTTTCCCTACCCCTACTAGGCCTAAACGTTTTTCTCACCCAAATAGGGGTTTAAACTGGTTTAAGTTGGTTTCATTCATTCCTAAAAGCTTAGGGTTGATAGAAGGGTTTTACGAGGAGAAAAAGAAGAAGGTTTCAAGCGTTCATTCAAGATTTGTGGATTTTCACCAAGAACTTAGTTCTTTCGATGTATGTAAGCTTCCATAGTGTTTGGTTTGTTGGCCCTCAAACTAATCATGTAAGCTTTTACCCATGAATTCACTGTTGAAGTTGATTTATTAAGTTCTTGAGACGTTCTTGAGTTTTAACTAATAATGGAGGTCTTTAAGTTCTTGAGGTGAGGTTTTTGCAAATGAGTTGAGTCTCTTGATAGATTTTTCTGTGAGTTTCATTAAAATTGTTTTGGGCTTATGAAATTTCATAAATTTGGACAATGAAAATGCTTAGTGTATGAGTTTAATCGAGTTTGGGAGATGGCCAAATAATTGACCTCAGGGCCGCGTCGTGGAGACACTTTAAAATTTCCACCTTCATATGATCACCCCTTCTCCGCGTTGTGGAGAGGATATAGAGTCCTCTACCTCAAAAATCTTTTCTTGACCAAAAATGAAATCCCCCCTTCGCGTTATGCCAGTGCCTTTTCAAATCATATATTCTCTCTCTTCTTATTACTAACCATCTAAGACTTCATTAATCAATCAGAGATCCTATATCCCAATCACAGCTATAAAATTCACACTTTCAAATCATGGTAAGGTTAAGAGGAAAGTTTAAGAAAGTCCTTAGAGTCATTTTGAGAACTCATTTGCAATTATCCATAACGTGTTTTACGACTTGAGTAAATGAGTATGCGAATGAGGAGAGTTATCTTTCATGGTCCAAAATGAGTATAAGGGAACTAAGTATTCCCGATTATGTGATAACTTAATATTCAAAAGAGAGAAACACTGATTTCTAAATGAGTTTATGATGAGTTTTGAGCATTACCTCTTTGAAGAGGATCTTTTGAGTAATTATCTTAAATTGAGGAAGAGTTATGTGTTAAAACATTTGAGAATGAGTTATATATATTATTGGGAGGAGTATTGAGCACCAATATAGGGATGAGTTCAAACAACTCAAAATCCTCATAAACTATGTATGCCAACTTGGGTAAAGGGTAATACATTTTAGATGATTCCTTATAGATTTTAAGAATAGCTTAGTGGATCCACTTAGTTGAGGTGTTCTATACCCCGATAAGGTATAGGACAGTTTTGGAAGCGTGGGCAAGACAATGTATCGTCACGTAGCTCATAGTGGTGGTTGTCGGTTAAGCAATCTCCCAAATAAGATTAAAGAGTTTATTATTGTATTTTTATAAATATTGAGTTGACATCTAATGTTTTAAAAGCTTTATACATTGCATCTTATTACCATTGCATTCATATTGAGTTTAGTTTAGTTGAGTTGAGTTGAGTTGAGTCGAGGTGAGTATGTCTTCCCTTTTTATCAGTTTAGCTATATATTCATACGTTTTAATTTTGTAACGACCTGAGAGCACCCCCAAGTCGTAACATGCGTACTCAACCTCTCGGAGGTCTAATACAAGCCGCTTAGCATTCAATCATCACATTCAGTAATAAAAACCGTAAGGAATTGAAACACTTTTTAAAACAAATTCATAATACTCATAAAATCTTTCAATTGTAACGAAGTAGAATTTCTAAATCTCATGTACCATCTTAGACACGAATAGAACATCTTAGGGACACGGCCCCTTTACAACAAAATATAAGTCTTAAACAATGTCTAATTGGAAATACTAGAAAGGTAACAACTATGTCCTCGAATATATGAGGACATACCAAGCTTCTTGAGAAGAGTCAATATCCCAAGCTTCCTCAAAAGATCTCCTCACTTTCCACCACCTACACTTGCAACAATAGAGGAATATGGAATTAGTACAATAATTACTATGTATGATGACCATGCAAGAAAACATGCACAACGGACATTTACAAGGAATGTATGCTTTTAAGATCTTCTTTAACAAACCTTTACAACCACAAGCATGAATCCACATTTCACGTCACCATTCACAAATAAGACCATATTCACGTCATTTACAACTCAATTAACACAAGTGTACAATACTTAAACAAGATAGCAAAGTAATTCCTTCATTACCATTTAAGCCTCTATCTCAAGTCACCCTAAGCCACACTTAAGT
>JAJOOO010022925.1:0-33166 GCA_029582685.1 Solanum piurae | reverse complement strand
AGAATGACAATAATATTGAATATTTGTTCTTTAGTTTTACATTGGTTTAGACAATTAAAATACATAATCTAATTTTAATTTTCCTTAAATATTTAGTACTGTAACTAATACTTATTAAACTTATTTTAGCATGATTTAGTACTTTTAAATTATGATCATTTTCATTATGACTTTGCAATATTTATTTTATATGATGATTTCATTATTATTTTTTATTGAATATTTTAGTGTCATCAGTACTTATCTCATATTTTGTGTTATTTTCTTAAGAAACACCTTAGATAATTGTATTTTGGTTGAACTAAAGAAATATTTGGAGCACAAATTAATTATATGTTTATGCATGCAAACTTTACCGAAAAAATCTGAAAATCTGGAAAAAAAATCCGAGGTTTATTAGTTTGGTTTGATTTATAAATTTAAAAACTCAACACAATGGTTTGGTTTGGTATTTGAAAAACCCAAACCAACCCGAGGTTGAAAAACCCGAAAAAATCTGAATTTTATTAGTTTGGTTTGGTTTATAAATTTAAAATTTTTACACAAATAATTTGGTTTGATATTTGAAAAATCCGAACCAACTCGGTCACGTACACCCCTAGTGCTGACCATTTTTTGGTGGTTTCCTAAGGAACCACTATCATGAATAGCTATCGCGATCATATTTAAGTGGTCATACACCTTAATCGTGGTCAAGGTATGAACCCAACCCATCGTGATTGCGCATGATGCACAAGATATGAACAATATGTACCATCCTTCAAACTAGTTCGGATTTCACTATAGGCCCCTCCGATTTAACCCAAACCATTCCAACAAGTCCCAAATAATAAAAATAACTTGTACAAAGTATCAAAATATATATTGGAGTGTAAATTGTCAAAAATTGAGGGGTTGAATTGTTAGATAAAGTAATTCCAGATAAATTGAGATAGAAAGAATAGATAATGATTATGACATTTCTGATTCATTAACACAAATATTTGCGTCAAGAAAAAAACATTTTCATTATTAATTTGCCTACAAAGTAAGATGTTTTATTTTATATTTTTTTATCAAGATAATCAAGATATGAACCTAATATATGTTTACGTAGGTAGTATTTGAATCATTCGAAAGAGGCACGATAGTTGTTCCAAATTCCAATACTCCTTTTTAAATTTTCTTTATATCAATCCTCATTTTGTTTCTATTATTGTACCTTATTTTTATGAGCAATTTTTTTTCAATAAATAATTTAAATTACTTTTAGTTAACATATAGCTTTTCTTTATTTGATAACACAATATTGATTTATATTGGAGTATAATTTATGCAGTATAGACTTTTGAAAAATATTATTTGCTTGCATGATTAATAGACAGTTTAAGTTAATATAATTCTCAAAAAATTAAAATTTGGAGTCACGGATTTGCAAAGAATGGCCATAGAAATTGACATTTAAGATTGAAAAAATAACTCAAATATTGAAGGTAAAAATTTAGCTAGTAAAATAAAGACTATATAATAATTAAGCTACTTTTAAAGAGAATTATCTAAATGAAAGTGCACTTTCGTGATATTCTTTTTCCCTAGTTTCTTTCTGATATAAAATTTAATCATAGCGTGAAAAAACAAAACTGAAATACCAAACTTGTACCTATCAAATTGCAAGAAAATTGATGAAAGACCTAACTAATCCTCAGAGCTAACTCACAAGGAGAAGATTGTTCAAATCCATATAAGGAAACCATTCATTCCTTTTTTCATTCGATGTTAGACGTTTTATTAATTGGGATGGATCCTCTGATTCTGTTACCGTGTAAAAAAACATGGATCTTAAATCTAACTCATACCCTCAAAAGTTAGCTCATGAAGAGAAGATATTGTTCAACTCTATATAAGGAGACCACATATTCCTTTTTCACAGAGGAGAAACTAGAATTAAGAGTTTGTGCGTTCAAAATTTCGTTTATAACCTGTCACGCCCCGAGCCCACTGGCACTCGAAGACCATTGCTGGCCCCAAGCGAACCCTTGGACTGGCTTACTTACTCAGCGGAAAACTATATGCATATTTATGATGATCAAACACTATAAATGTACTTTAAAAGAATAAACTGAACTGCTCAAACTGAACTCATAATGTTTTGAAAATAAACATTTAACTTAGCCAAAATGGCAACTCAACTCTGAACATAAGTCAATAACAAAGTAAAGACAAATGACTAACTGACTGTCTATCTATGAAGCCTCTAATAACTGAGATGGATGTCGGGACAGGCCCACGACATCCTAATGAACTATCTAATATTGAAAGTAAACGAAAGAGATCCTACGGAATGCAAAGAGGCTCACCAATAGACTCTGGACTGCTCACTAGATCAACGATGCACTGGATGCCGACCCTAGTTACCTGCGTCTGCATCATAATACGATGCAGGCCAACTGGCATCAGTACATTGAATGTACGAGTATGCGAGTTGAAATGCTAAAACAGATGTAAGCTTGAAAGTATTCTGAAAGAAACACTTACCTTGGCTCTTCTCAACTCATGAATAATTAACTGAACCCATTTCATTATAAAGCAGTTTAAAACAAGTGCAATATAAAGAAAAAAGAAAACTGTTTAAAACATGTTGTCAATTTATAATCATAATATCATAAAAAGACAAACCATGCTCCCTCTCAAAGTCTACTTGTGCAATGCATGAATGAAGTCCCATACCCCCATTCACACTAAGCAGAACCCCTTGAGGAACCATGTTACTACTGCTGTGGGAGTTTCTCTAACCGATAACCATCACTTAAGAACTATAGTGATGATACAACGCTTTACCTCACGCTGCTGAGGCCCATCCTATACCTTGCCGTGATATATGAAGCTAACTTCACTAAGTGGATCCATTAATCTATGCGAAAAGGATTCATCTAAAAAGTATGACCCTTTTCTACCCATGATGGCTACATGGTTTATGGAAACTTGAGTTAATACAAACTCGCATTCCCATATCGGTGCTCAATACTACTCCCAAAAATATACTTAGTTCTTTATGTTTAAAAACAACTTCTTTCTTTGATTTGAGATAATTACTCAAAAATCAGCTTAAAAGCTCTGTTGGAATCGATGTTCCCTTTTCTTGCTCAAATGTGAAAACATATATAAACTTCTTTGGGAATACTTAGTTCCCTAATAACTTTTTGAGAAAATGAACTCAACTCTATACTCTTTGATTAACTTGAAAACTTGAGTCTTAAAATGAATTTAAAACATTGTTAAAGACTCTTGAAAACTTTAAGAAATTTTGCTTTGACTTACTCCTTAACTTCTAGACTTGACTCTTAACTTCTTTGACTTTGATCCTAACTTTCTTTGAATTGAATTATGGATTCAAGGTTCATGATATCATGTTTATGGATGATTTCATGATGTTTAGATGTACCTTAGAGTGTTGAAATCAACTTAGAAACATAGGTACATTGCTAAGGAACAAGTACGAAAAGGTGGGGAACGAATGGGGAGAACTGGCGTTCCTGGCGCTCTGAGAGGCGCGGGGCGCCAGCCCTCAAACTTCAGAGGACTTCCTGTGGCGCTCTGGCTGGCGCGACGCGCCAGAGGCCAAAGTTCAGAGGAACTTTTCTGGCGCTCTGGCAGGCGCAGCGCCCCAAGCCTTACCCAGAAAACCTTCGACTTTTCTCTCTAGCTCGTTTTTCATCTCTAAACCCTCTAAACTCCCATGGTTCCTTCCCCAAACACTTAGTATCAATTGTACCCTCAATATAAAACCAGTATAACTTGAAAAACAACACGAAAACCTGAATCAAATCAACCCCCAAGCATCACAACTCAACCAACAAGAATTTGACAATTTTTCTTCAAGAACTTCACTTCTTAAAATGTAAACAACTCCAAATCGCTGAATTGAAACAAGTTGGTGTGTGGGTGAACGAACCCATCACTAAAAGATCTCACATACCTTAGTAGGGATCACCTCCGACGAAATCCACAAGCAAATCCACGACGATCTTGACGGATCTTGAACGTTCTTCTCCTTTCTCCTCTTTTCTCCTTTTCTTTTCTCTTCTCTCAAAACCCTAACTCCTCTTGGTAAAAGTGTAAACTGATATAACTCAGCTTAGACCCCTAATTAATCACCAAAAATGAAATCAAATAAAAGGGTAAGGAAAAGACCAAACTACCCTTTCAAAATTCGGATTGAACATTTCCTTATTCGAACAGCCTAACTTCCAAAGGGAATAACTTACTCATACGAACTCGGAATCACGCAAATTTGGAGGCGTTGAAAAGATCATTCCAAGGGCTTCCCAACCATATCTGGAACTACACCTAACTCATCCGGAGCTAGGAGTTATGGCCGTTTGAAGTTGACCAAAAACTCACTTTTCTCTTAACTTAAACATTTTTTTTTTCAGATTTTAATTCTTTCCAAAAATGACTATTTCCAATTATAAGCTTCTTCCTAGTTATTTCAAATTGCGAGATGTTACATAACCATCAATCAACTTTGTTAGGGGTTCACAAATTAATATACATAAATATTTAATTAATTTTCTAGTACAAACATAGAATCTACGGAAAAGCTATTGGATTCGTCCGAACCCATAAATCCCACCTATCTCCGCCTCTACTTTTTCATCCCATGCTCTTCAACGCAAATTAGCCAAAAATTGACCGAACCAATCCATCATTCATATTGAGCGTTTGTGGTTGTTAGCTATACTCATATATACTTAAAGTAGAGTAATATCTGCTCCTTCAAATTTTGGATTCGTCTCTGATCAAGTACGTAGTTCACTACAATAAATAAATGATATATATTATATTTAGTGGTAATAATAAGAGTAAACTTTAGGAGTAGAAAACATAAAAATCATATTAGCGCTCTATAGCTACAGTTTTGCTATTTGCGCTCCATAGTCAAATTATATTTGCCATGGAGCATCTGATTTG
Source organism: Solanum piurae (assembly GCA_029582685.1). NCBI lineage: Eukaryota > Viridiplantae > Streptophyta > Magnoliopsida > Solanales > Solanaceae > Solanum > Solanum piurae. The sequence goes on along the minus strand of JAJOOO010022925.1, from coordinate 28,216 downwards.
TATAAATCACGGTGATTTATATGAAAATTGTGTTTGTATATGTTTATGTTCTCTATGTTAGGCTAGAGTGGCGAGCAAGACTGGGAGAGAGACGAGCGAGAGAAGGCAGAGAGTGGAGAGAGGTCAATTATATATGTATATCAATTAGAGAATTATATATATGTATCTACTATGTATATGTATCAATGATTGTGTTTGTATATCTGCATAAAATTTGAATTCATATACAATTGAATCAAGTTAAAACATTTGTATTTGTATATCAAATCTCTCTCTCGCTTTATACAAACACAAATTATACATTGTATTTTGTATAAAGCGAGGGAGAGAGAAAAACAAAAGAGAACTGGGCAGTGGGAGATTTGTATTTGTATAATTATAAGTGTTTAGGATAGAGAGATATGTATTTGTATTTGTACATACAGTCTCTCTCGCTTTATACAAACACAAACACATATTATACATTTGTGTTTGTATAAAGTGAGAGAGGCGAGCGAGAGAGGGTTGAAAAAAGAGGAGTGGCGAGCATGATTTCATAGAGAGGGGAGAGATGCGAATGGCAAGAAGTTTGATGCGAATTTGAATTTAATGAGACTGTAGCTATAACATTTATTTTGAATTACTAGTTTGCTATAACGCACAATTTAATTTCCCTAATAATAAATATAGATATTTATAACCAACGCTTTATATCAATGCTGCTAAAGGATTTAGTTACTCTGTACGCAATGACATTAACTCAATTACCACTTAATATTATTACGGCAATAAATATAATCGCTAAAATGAAAATATCTTACCACTAAATATCTTGGAGTGGGTGAGAACAAAATATTTGGGTTATAAAAGTAACATGGGGATCCATTTCAGAGTTCACACAGGAACTTTTAGGCGAATAATACTCAAAAAAAATTAGGTGACTGCCATCTGGGAATTATATTAATGTAATTATTCATATGTCAATGGAGGAGTAGACTAATGTCTAATTAGCTAGTCTTATCGGCTAATACTAATGAAACAGTTTTCTTATATTGAAAATAAATATACATTTTGACCATTTAGTTAACTAGCTAGTCTTAACAACCAATTAACACTTGTATGAAGCAGTCCTCTTTTTGAATATAAATATACATTTGACCATTTTATCTTAATTATAAGTAGTTGCATGTGTGTTCATGGTCATTGTTCAGCCAATAGTCTTATTCTTCTTCTATCTTGACAATTCAACGAGTCAATTATTTTAATAATTTTCAAAATCCTGCATTAGTATCTTCATACGTTGCGTTTGTTTTGGGGTAGTTACACATAATATATTAACAACATGTCTCACAAATCAACATGAATTATGGTGCAGTGATGAAACTGTTACTCCCTTAATTAGAGGTCCTGAGTTCGAGCCTTAGTTATGGAGGCAATCCTGTTGGGAGTGTCATGACTTCCATATATGCTTGCAGTGCGCGATCCCACATAATCGGGACCCCAATGAAGGTTCTAGACACCGGATGAAAAAAAAGCATGTCCAACAATATTTTCATTCCAACTCACTAATTTGGACTCTTTAAATAATGCAATTATATAATATTAATTGTATTAACTGTTAGGTTTACCCTCCTGTGACCTTGCCACTTCAAGTTTGACATCTTTTAGCTAGTTAGGTTATAACTTATAATCTATAATTAATTAGCAGTTAACGAAGGGGGTCCTTGAGGGTAACACCATCATATAGTATTCTTTAACAGCTAATTATTTTCTACTAACTTTGCAGCTTCTTTATTATTTGGCTGAATACATCAATAACTTTGAGAAATTTTCAGTGAACTTTATTTAGATACGTGAACTAGAATAGACCACATAATATACCGTATTCATTAGACACTTTCAACTCAAATTTTGAAAAAAATATTTGTGCATATATTCAAATGCAAATATGCTCGTTATGTAAATAAGTTAATAATTTAAAGTAAGTCACATCCTTTAATAATACGTATTAGTCTCAAATCTCAATAAGCCATACGTAAAACTCAGGTCTGATCCAATTTGAACAGAGGTATATAATTTAAGGAGGTGATATATATTATGTGTCATAACTTGTCTACGCAATGGATCTCTAAAAATATACGCAAAAACTATTCCAAAATTTGATCTGGAAGTGTCTAATAAGAACACTTAATCGTCCTTCGGGATGGCTCAGTTGGTTTGGAGGGTGGTTATCCACACGGATGACCCGGGATCGATCTCCCCTCAATGCCTTCAGAGTCGAGCCTGTCGCATAGGGCTTACCTAGTGCGGTTTACATCCCCTGTGTGGTTTGCAGGTTATTACACAGTGGGGGGTTTACCCAGTGCGCACAAAGTGCTCACCATAGAGTGCTCACCCGAAGGGCAGAGGCTGTGGCAGAGGTTGTAGCGGCTGCGGGTTATCCTGGGGTTTAAAAAAAAAAGAACACTTAATCGTGTATATATCTAGAAGCTCAAATCAGTTTAAGTATCTAAATAAAAATTACTGGCAATTGAAAGTATTACAGATACATTTAGGCTTTAGCCTTATTATTTTAAGTTGAATTTGTACTATGCAGTACCAAGTCGAACGATTCTTTGACTTCAACCTTTAAGTCAAAGTGTTTAGATTGAACCATTCGAATAGAGGTCATGGTCGAAATTTCATTTTCTACATTCACATCTAATGTCGAATTTTTGGGTATTATATTATAAAGTTTGTATTTAATATTGCATAACATGGAATGGGTAAAATAAAGGTCCTTAGTCATGAATTGAGACATTTATTGGGGGGGAAAATGTCTCAATTAGACTTTGATTAGATTATTTCAGACTTACTAGTCCCGTAAGATTTGTAGGTCCTTCCATAGTCCAATTTATTACGTCAAAGTCATGTTTTTTAAATCAGAGGCGACAGTTGAAAAAAGGAATTAGTAAAAAAATGTAACTTGCAATACAATACAATGCAGAATGCACGTGTAATGATCTAATTCATAATGACAATTGAACGGAACATAATAGATCAAAATAACAAACGGAACAAGATCTAATCCAATCCAAATTTGATTTGGGTCAAAACGATTGTGTTAAAATGGGTTGAGTAGTGGATTATAGAACTGGTCAAGACTCAACTCAACCCATTTTTTTATTAAGTTTTAATTGCTTATTTGTTCTTTTACAATATTTTAGGAAAAATGGTCTGAAAATTAGTCTAACTTTGGCCGAAATTGCCGTTACGATACCAAATTTTATGGAGTACCTTTTACCCCTCTACACTATTTAATTAGTGTATTTCAATAATCTACCCAAACTTAAATGAATTGAACATATTGAACTAATTGAATTTGATTTTGTCACCTCTAATTTTTTATGCTTAATTTTAGCCAGTGCTATTGCAAGCTCTATTTCAACATCACAATGGCTGGATGGCGCCAATACTCCTATATATGGTTATCAAAAATATTGTGGGGTAATTAGTACACAATCATAAACAACAAAAAAATAGAGAAGAAAAAAATACAAGAATTAACGAGGTTCGGTTAGGCTCAATCCTTTAAGCAAAAGCAGAGAATTTAATTTCCTCTATGAAACAAAAGAACAAGTGTACAATGCTTTGGAATCTCAACTATATCCCTTATATATATATTTCAAATAGTCCCAATTACGAACAAGGTTCTCCGAAACCTGCAAATATATTAGGATAAAAAGTCTCCTAAATCAATAGGAATTATGAATTTCCTAAAATATATTATAAGAAAAAAGTTCAAGACATAATTAACTAGTTATTTTCATGATTTGAGCCTACAACCTTCATCATGCATGTGGCAACAAACGTTAATATCCTTTAGCTACGTCATTAGGCACCTAACTAGCATAGTTAAGATTTAAGCTTTACTTGTAAAAGAATAGAAAACGAATTAATATCCTAAACGAAAGAAATAGTAATTGAATATATTATGGTAATCATTATCAGGAATGGAATATTCCCAGTTGTGTTTTGTGAAAGTGATCTTAAAAAGACGTGTACTCTTCACTAAACAATGTTAGTGATTCATTATTATTGAATGATAAATTGAGATAAAATTACATATGAATTAATTATTAATAATAATGTGATAAAACGTACCGTGGCCTTGTTCTTTAAAGTTTGGTGCATGAATCATGTATTTTCCACATAATACATTTCAAATATTCGAGAGAAGATTGTTTCTTTAATTAATTTCCTATAAGCTTCTTCACATGTTCTTGGATGTTTCATTTGTTTCCATCCCATGGGGCTGCACAAAATCTTCAAAGGCCACGTTCCTTAATTCTTAACGATTTCCTACGTGAGAATGAAGGATTCATGCATACTTGCCTACTTCTCTTTAATTTCTTCCCGTCAAGTGTAATTGTTATCATAACTTTGAACTTTATTGATTCAAATTCTTTAACTATATTTTATTTAATTTTATAGGTTCAAAATTTGTTATACGTACTTATCTAGCTAAAAAATTTAAGTACATATACTTATTTTGGTTAAAATTATTGAATTATGATGTATCTATATAGCTTCTAAGCTAAGTCTGATTACACGATAAAATCTGAAGGACAATTTTTCTAAATTAAATTAGACCATGTTTGTTTGACTCTTAGGGGTTGTTTGGTTTGAATACAAGTTATGCTAGGATTAGTTATGTTGGGATAAGTTATACTGGATAAATTATGCTGGGATAAGTTATACTGGATAAATTATGTTGAGATTAGTTATGTTGGGATTAGTTTCTATTGCTTGTTTGGTTTGTCATATTCAAACTTATATTCATTGCATAATTTTTAAGAATAAGTTATTTGTTTAAAAAAATACCCTCCACCTTATTTAGTTTTTTTTTTCTTTGCAAGCTTTATATTTCATTCTTAAAAATAATTTTTTCATCTTATTTAGGTTAAATATTTTTGTGTGTGCATTTCTATGATTGTGCCGTGTGTTTTAAAATTAAATTTTCATCTTACTTAACTTAAAAATAAAATTTCCATCTTATTTAGCTTAATAATAAAATTTTCATCTTATTCAGTTTGAAAATAAAACTTTCATATTATTTAACTCAAAAATAAAATTTTCATTTTAAGTTTATTAAAGTAAAAGAAATTTTATTATTAAAGTTATCTACATTTTAATTGATATATAAAATATAATTTTTAAGTGAGCAATAAACTATTTAATTAAAAATATGTGATTCGGTAGTGGAGTAACATTTTAAGAAAAATCAAAATATAAATAAACATAAGAATTAGACAAATAAATTTAACTTGTAATATATTCATAATAAAAATTGTATTTATAAAATGTAATTTTTTTAATAGAAAAATATATTATCATAAAAACAACGACTAATTAAGGTTGTGAATGTTGTTATAAATATTGTTAAAAATTATGTTAATATACATAAATTTAAAAATGGTGTATAAAAGAGAATTTAAGGGGATATTTTCGTTATTTCACATATTTATCCCAAGATAAGTTATCATGAGATTACTATTCCACCCCAGTATGAGGGACAACTTATCTCATGACTAATTATTAATTTTGGGATAAGTTATCCCAACCTTTGTAACCAAACAACGGATTAAAAATTATTGAAAAATTATCTCAAAATTAATTCCTCTTATCCATCACACCAAATGACCCCTTAGATCTCTTAATGTAAATACTAATTCAAACCTAAGTAAATTAAGTACTACATTTTTTTTTTCAAAATCACTTTTTTATTTTGTATTTATTTAGGTGATTTGGTTCTTTTTTTTTTCTCAATGACTCCTGCGATAAAACTGTTTTTGTTTTTACTACAATATTCTTTTCTCCCACCGTACAACAATTATCGCCAGCCACCACCCTCACGAAATAAAACTAGCAGCCTGTATTATTGTGTTTGGTAGGGATGTAAATGTTTTCCACAAATAATATTTTTTTAGAAAGTATTTTTCAAAAAATAAATAACTTTATTTTTCATATTCTTTTTATATTTGATAAGTAAATAATAGTTATATATAATTTAAGCAAATATTATAATGACGGAGGAGGGAGTGGACCGAGTGAGAGGCAAATGAGGGATGGGGGATATGGTGGTAGACGACTTATGAAACGTGATTTTTCTATTTTTACTAAGAAAGTTATTTTTTGATTTATTTTTCAAATATTTTGGTCAATAAACATGAAAACTAAAAATAAAAATAAAAATAAAAATACCCTTGCTAAACAAAATTATGATTATTGAGAACATTCTACTACTTTTCTGTCAAAATATTAGTCCACGTCTTTTAAATATAAATAAAAATAGGCATATTATATGATGCTTGAGCTAAGAGGGGGCTAAAAAATTAGAATAAGCAGCACAAAGCACACACAAACACATGGCTTGTTGTGATTGGCCAGCATAAGCTCACACTTCTTCGACTTCGAAATAATTCTACTTTCAATTTCTTGTCGGTCATAAAAATAGTTTTACTTTTCTTTAAAGAATTTTCTTTGTCCCCCAGTTTGTATGATATTATTAGAACAAAATTAAAAAGAAAAAACTTGAATGCTAATTTAGGGATTAAAGAATACGGATTTGGCACTATACATTTTTTCACGTCTTCATTAAGTTTATGAAAAAATAAATCATCAAATAAAAAACTCAGACGCAACAAATAATATTTTTCATCTAGTGTTCGGTATTATACTACAATAAAAATAATTTTTAGCGACAATAAATATATACATTAAAAAAGAGTGTTAAATTTTTTACCGGCATTAGTTAATTGTCATTGATCCAATATCGTTATAGGCTTTAGGAACACTTACAAAAACTGTTAATTACCACTAACAAAATATATTTAACGGCAATTAAGCTATTGTCATTATTTAAGTGTCTCTAAAGATCATTTTTTGTGTAGTGACACTAGAGCACAAATACATCTGAATTTGCTCTACTTAGGGTCCATTCAGGGAGAAACACTTCCTATTTAAAAAAAATTTGATACTCGAGCCACAAAAGTCAAACTCAAAACTTCTAGTTAAAAGAGGAATAGCCCATCTTCTGTGATCAATGGTACAACAATCACATTTCAACTAACGTCATTTTGATTTTAGACATAATGATTTAACAAAATTTCACTTGACAAATATATTCAAAAACTATATTTTCTCTTCGAACGAAATTTTCAATCTTAACTTACAATTGTACCCTATACTATTATTTAATACATAGTCAAAGTAAACATTCGAAAAAGTTTCCTAGCAAAAATCCATCATATAAAATAAGAAAAGAGAGAGTATTGTATTTCATATGATATAAAAGGAGTTGTGCGACTTTCGTTTTACTCTTGTAATACTAGTATACACGTTTCATCTTCTTAATTTATACTTTCAAAATTACGCTCTTTGTAATAGTGTCAAGTCATACCAAGATGGAATAGTTGACATAAGTTTCTAATCAAAAGATTATTTTATGGCTTAATTACTAGCGTTTGTTTTACTCCATTTATGCTTATTGAATCCAAGTATAAGAATTTATTTAGTAAAGCCGCCATTAATTATTTTTTTTGTATAAATAAAATTATTTAATTTTAAATTTTCTCTTATAAAATTAATCAACCAATAATACACACACATACATGCACGCAACTAAATATGTATATATTACTATACATATACTTAATAAATGTAATACTAAAATAAAAATCATAAAATAGTAGCGTTAGATTTTGTAACAAATTCATAACAAAATTATTCTACTTATAATGATAATGAATTTAAATAAAAAGCTATGATAAAAGGTATTACATAGATGGCGAGCGAAAATGCTATAAGTAATACAAACATTTCATAGGATAAAAGGAGAGGGGTCGGAGGTCGAGACAGAATGTCTATTATTCAAAGTTGAGGGGTGAATTTGATTTATAAAGCATTGTTGGATGGTTGGGTAGTGTTAAAATGATTTCTAATCACTAGTTTGAGCTTTTCAAATTTATACTCACTTCGTTCACTTTTATTTATCTACTATATTTAAAATAAATTTCCAATTAAAAAAAGGTGCCATTGTGGATATATAAAAATGTGCAGGGGAGTAATTTCTGTTTTGATCGGTAGTATGAGATAATACATAACAGCCATTCAAATAAAGTGTTATAATATTAAGGGAGAAGTCGGACAAAATTACTTACTCTTGATTTTATAAAATATAATGACAAATATTTTTAATAACATTGATAACTCGTATAGAATGAGGGAGTATAATTGTTCGAATAATATAGACTATAGTATATATATTTTTCTAATAATTCTTCAATAAATATGACAAAATATACTGAATTAGGCAGCAAATTTGATCTCCCAACCAGCTGTGGAATTCTCCAAAAGTCTGATGCTAAATAAAAAGGTCGAAAGATGCAATGAAGTTTAACAGATACACATAGTTTTAGAATTAAGCAAATTGAATATTAATTTGACCACATGAAATTTCCATTTCATAACTAACAAACTTCCCATAACAACGATACTAGTACTATAATACAATAAAATTTAGCCAAGGAGGCAAAGGTCAACCAAATCTTAAAATATACTATATGTTGGAGTACTTATTAATCTCTAATTATACATTTAGTATAAATTAATACAGTAAGTTTAAAGTTATAACAATCATCAGTTCACTTTTATCTGTTATATCAAGTAACCTATTCTTATATTCAAATTTACAAATTTCACATTATTTAGATAATCTGACATATATAACTTAATTATCTTACTTGTAGTCTATGTTGCTCGAACTCTTAAATAATGTTAGCTCAGATTCTTCAAAAATAGTGTAATTTTGAAGAATCTAACACAGTTGCAACATCAAAAGTGAAGATTGTTTCCTTGTTACAATTAGTCTAATCACGTGCCATTCATTTCACATCTCATGCAAACTCCTATAAATACCACCTTAAACCATCACTTCCAAACCATCCCATATTGAGAAAATATTTACACACACTTCCAATTTCCCTACTTTGATTACTCAAGCTAGATATGGCTATTATCCGTTCGAAAATCGGAATAATTGGTGGTGGAATAAGTGGCATAGCAGCCGCTAAACAACTAGCCAAGTACGATCCAATCGTATTCGAGGCGACGGACTGTATAGGAGGGGTGTGGAAACACTGTTCTTATAGGTCCACTAAATTGCAAACCCCTCGATGTGACTATGAGTTCTCTGATTTTCCATGGACTCAAAGGGATAATACCAATTTCCCTACTTATGAGGAAATATTAGACTACTTATACTCTTATGCTAAACATTTTGATGTCTTGAAATTCTTCAACTTCAACTCTAAGGTTGTAGAAATTAAGTTCGTAGGTGATCGAGAAATGAATTATTTTGGTGAATATGGAAGTTTGTTGACTGGTAATCCTGTCTGGGAAGTTGCTGTTCGTAACAACCAATCTCAAACCCTACAGGTTCTTCTTTCTGTCTCAATTTATGTGAAACAATTCAAATTTCAAGATTCTGACATTTTATGTTTTATTTGTATCAGTGGTATACGTTTGATTTTGTGGTGATGTGCACGGGTAAATATGGAGATATCCCAAATATACCAAGTTTTCCTCAAAAAAAAGGGCCACAAGTGTTCAATGGTCAAGTTCTTCATACCCTTGATTACTCTAAACTTGACCAAGAAGCATCTACTAAACTTATGAAAGGGAAGAAAGTTGTTGTTGTTGGCTATAAAAAATCAGCTATTGATCTTGCTGTTGAATGTGCTGAAGCTAATCAAGGTAATTAATTAATACTTTATGTAATTCCTTAATTATTTATAATATATGATTCTTATTAATTAACCTAGTCTATTGAATTTTAAATATCTTCAAGTAATAGTACTATGTGTTTAACAATTTATGATAATCTAAAATGAGATTGTCACACGTCAGGAAGGCAATTGGAATGTATTATATTTAAAAAGACTTGGTAATTTCATTTTTTTTTTTTTTAAATTATTAACGAATTCATAATAGACTTTTTTTCAACTCTATATATTCAAGCCAATTTGGATACAAAGGGAGTTGTTTGTATTTTTCTCAAATAGTATATCAGAAAATTACAAACATCAGATAGTGTTTTTTCACGTGTCAACGTATTTCTTATTCAATATGAAATGGCTTCTCGACTGTTTGTTTGTGTGGTTTCTAATAGTAATTAAAAGTGTGGTTGTCGTAACAAATTGAATAGTTGCTCCACTTCAACTAGAGATTGTTACAACAAAATATAAATTTCCAAAAACAGGCAACGAAAGGACGTTAATTTGTCTAAATCCATAAAAGGAAAATAAATTGTGGTTGTTGACATCAGTACTACTAATCTTTTAGAAAATTGCAAGTGCATATATTGATTTATCAACTCCAAACATACATCATGATGGTCCACGTAAGCCTCACCTTTACAATTATATTTATTTTTTCTAAGAAAATATCACCAAAAAAGGGACCAAAATAAGGAAAAAAAGGAACTTGAATTTTTTCTAAAATGTCAAAAACACCTTTTTGATTTTTCAAGTCTCATGCTTTGACCTCAGGACAACATCACAGATATAATTTTTTTCAAATCCACATGTATTAAATATAGAATTTTCACAGTAGAATTGAAAACTGTCCGAGTTAGAAATTTATTGAATTCAGGATCATAATTTAATAAATTTTCAATACAAATATATAATTTGAGTCAAAACTAGTGAGTTTACCGAACGCTACAGATAAATTTGTTTGCAACTACTTGTAGGACCTGAAGGGCAACCCTGTACAATGGTTGTAAGGACTTTGCATTGGACAGTTCCACATTACTCTATTTGGGGTTTGCCATTTTACTTGTTCTATTCAACTAGATCTTCTCAGTTTTTCCATGAAAGACCAAATCAAGGCATGTTTAGGACCCTTCTTTGCCACATGTTTTCTCCCATGGTGAGCTCCATTCTTTTTTTCTTTCTTTCTCAATCTAGCTAGTGCATCATTTGGCTTAGGACTAACAAAAACGCGCTTATATATGGTGACAGAGAAGAGCAGCTTCTAAATTAATCGAGTCGTATTTGGAATGGAAACTTCCACTAGAGAAGTATGGACTGAAGCCAGAACACCCTTTTGAGGAAGATTATGCATCATGTCAGATGGCTATCTTGCCTGAGAATTTCTTCACTGAGGCTGATAAGGGTAAAATCATGTTCAAAAGAACATCAAAGTGGTGGTTCTGGGAAGGAGGAGTTGAATTCGAGGACAACACCAAGTTGGAAGCTGATGTTGTCATACTTGCAACTGGTTTTGATGGGAAGAAAAAGATTAAAGCTATATTACCTGATCCCTTTCGCAGTCTGGTAGAGTTCCCCTCAGGCATGATACCCTTGTACAGGGGTACAATCCACCCGTTGATTCCAAATATGGCTTTCGTGGGTTACCTTGAAAGTGTTTCAAACCTGCATTCAGCTGAGATACGTTGCATATGGCTATCACGACTTGTTGATGATCTGTTTAAGCTTCCATCTGTTGAGAAAATGCTTGAACAGATAACACAAGAGATGGAGATTATGAAGAGGACGACAAGGTTCTACAAGAGAAATTGCATTTCCACTTTCAGCATTAACCATAGCGATGAAATCTGCCAAGAGATGGGATGGCAATTTTGGAGGAAGACGAACTGGTTGGCTGAAGCCTTTAGCCCCTACAACAGCCAAGATTATGCAGAGGAGAAGTAGCTTCATTCAGTAACATTTGAAAGTTTCCTACTTAATTAGCTTATTATTTCTTGTATACCTACTGCTTATGCAGTATATTTATCTACTCAGTATAAGGAATAAACATCACATGTATGAAAGGTCAAGCAAGGTATCCACAAATGTTAAATACCTCAGCTTATGACTAGAACTTCTATTTTTATCAGTAAAAAGTAAGGAATAAAGATTAATATTTCAAGATCATCACGAGTGACTCCATTCTCATTTGCAATTTACTATATGATCCACCACTGTCGGGGCTTCAACAACTGTAAGAAGTGCCAAGTTCAGGCAATTGAAGAAAATTCTCCATTATGCAGTTACTACAACCAGAGCAAAGGCCCATATACAAACTTATCTCTCACGGGAGACCCGAGTTCAACATTCTACAGCATAAATTGTAGCATGACTTTAAACTAACAGCTCCTTTGACATCTATTAAATATAAGCGGTTGTACAGCCTATCAGATAACATACAATTGGCACACATTAGTGGCAGAAAAAGTACAAGAAGTTTATTGGCTAGAGGCAGGAAAAGAATGTAGAAGGGGAAACCTTGACGTTTAAAGACTTTGAAGTAACTTCAATGTCTCATCGATATGCTTTTCAGGTTGGAACTGATTATTATATATGAGTTGAACCACTCCATTCTTGTCAAGCACATACGTTTGTCTACCAGGCAATGTACCAAAAAGGTCTCCCGGGATTCCCCACTCTTTCCTAACTTTGTTGCCTTCATCACACAACAAGGTAAATGGGAGCCTGTACTTCTTTGCAAAGGCCTGCAGAATAAAACATGTCAGTTATCCTCAAAAGAGTCAACCACACTACGCATCCTAAATCTAGAGAACATTAATGAAAGGTGAGGCAATATCTAATAAAGAAGTTCAGAATACAGGAAAACTAGGAGTATATCCTTGACATGAGAAGAAACGAAACACAATCACAAATTCAGACATTCAGTAGTGATTGTACTTTGTCAGAAATCCCAACAAATGCTACTTGAAAGATTGTTACCATGTTTAATCACCCAAAGGATCCTCATAACTTAAAAGGGACAGTTAGACTACTACTTTTCCTTTTTCATCAGGCAATGCATACGTTATGCCAGAGTTCCCTAATAACATTGTATCTCAACTCTGTGGCACTAAAGCCCCAGATTGTTTACTAGTTGTCTACAACTATAGCATACCTAGTATAGTCCCACAAGTGGAGTCTGGGAGAGTAAATTGTATACAGACTTTACCTCTACCTGAGGTTGTCTCCGAAAGAAACTATAAAATTACTTCTAGTTATTCGTATATGTAATACTCTGTGGAACAGATAGGTATTTCAAATAGTCAATTCGTCCTACATAAGGACACGAAGGAAGAGCAAGAACAATGTAATTTGGTTTAGGAGAACTAGCACTCTCCAGTTAACCTGCAGTAGAAATAAAGTTCCAGACAACAGAATATTTAGCTGTTTAATGCATTGAGCAAGTAAATCTGTAATACCTTGTGGGATTCAATATCATCACCACTAATCCCAACAACTTGTGCCCCTGCTTTCTTGAATTTTTCATAAGAGTCCCTGAAGGCACATGCCTGCACACAGTTTTCACATATTGGTTAGCTCCAAGTAACTTTTGAAGATCATTGCTACAAAGTTGTGAGATCGAAAATAATAGTTCAATGTAATCTATCAACTATTCATGAAGTTGTTGCTGACTTGCTGTAACACCACAACTTCAATTTTCAACCACTATAAACTAGAAACGAACGAACAAAACTTTTGGTCAGGATAATAGAAATTTAATCCCAATCTAAAAAGATATATAATAAGAAGGATGAAGCAATTCTCCAGTGATTTCCGATGATGGTTCAAACAGTAAATCTATCTTGTTACTTATAAGACGATGTGCCACCAAAACCGTTAAAAGGAAACTGGTTTTCTATGCTAGCCTATAAAGGTGTTTAGGAACATAACACCATTGTTCAAATAGTTCATCAATATCCATGTTTGGTTTCTACTTTAAATCATCATCTCATAACAATGTCTTTTCAAGGGTTGCAATAATTAATTTGTATTAGTAGGTTTGAGACAAGATACATCTGAGACAGAGGACCTAATGTATTGACAAGCTACAAATAGGTCAGAACTGGAAGGTCATTCAACACAGAACCTTGCAATTCAAGTACCTTACCGTTTCTAGTACTAGCCAAGCTTCATATTATCATTAACCATGTACCTAAGTTCAATCTACAACTCATTATTTTCAAGAATTAATTCATCAGTCCACTATGAATAAAGCATAAATCTTTTCTCCATGAAAGTGAAATTTCACAGCTAACACGAAACAGAATCACTGGAAAATCAAACTATCATTGAGCAATCTATACCTGTTTGGTGCAACCAGGAGTTTCATCAGCAGGGTAGAAATAAACCACCACAGGCTTGCCTTTAAACTTGGAGAGACTCACATTTTTTCCATCTTGATCTTTCAATGTGAATGGTGGAGGCGCTGAACCTTTATTCACCTACAAATATCAAAACAAAATTGAATCGGCAAGAAACAAGAAATTGATAAAACCCATGAAAATGGAAGAGCTAAGAGGTCAAAAAAATGCAATGCAATTTACCTTAGCAACAATGGAAGTTCTTGAAGAAGATGGGGTTGAAAAAGAAGGTGAATGAAGGACTTTAAGACCATAAAACTGGGATTGTGATGATCTGGAGACAATGGTGAGGTTTTGGGAGATGGGGTTTTTTGGGGTTTGAGCATACTGGAGCAGAGAAGGAAGAGTGTGTTTTACAGAGACGGATAGAGAAGCCATTTTTTTTTTCTAATATGTGATGGTGAAGTTTGTATTATTAGCAAATTGTTGGTCTTGTATAGTTTATTTTTTTAGACAGATAAGGAAGAAGAGGAAAGCCAGTGACTATAGAGTTTGGGTGAAGAAGAGATGGGGTTTTTGACGTGGTGCATTCTTCACCATCTATATGTCGATAAGTGTACAATTTGAATCGAAATATAGAAATATATACTGGTAGGATTATCAACTGCTCAAAATAACATATTCACAGTGGCAGCATGACATGTAACGGTGAGAAAGGAAGAGTTAGACCAAAATAATCTATTAGTTGAATCATTTCATCAAAATAATATGAAATTTTATAAAATTAATATAAACGTTGTTGCCAATAACGTATTAGGTTATATTTCATTTTAGAACCAAAATATAGTAGAAATACGTAACAGACAGTAACGTTTTAGGCTTAAAATATTACCATCAATAACGAGTCTCTGCAACTTTGCCACATGAAAATCTTTGTACCAAATATCGTTATTAGAAAGCACGTTTAAAACGTACTTAGAGTAACGAGTCTGTTGAATCAAATCATAGATCTGTCTTCTAAGAATCTTTGTACGAAATTTGATGTTAAAGTCATTATTGTGTGTCACGTTTTAAGACTAAAATGTTACTCTGAGTAACGATTCTATAGAATCATGTCACGAATCTATGAAATTAATGTAGTCTTGTTGATTTAGTCTATCAATAAAAATGTTAGTATAAGTTACGTTTTAACTTTAAAACGTGACTAAGAGTAACAACAAACTGCTAAAG
The DNA here is from genome assembly GCA_029582685.1 of Solanum piurae. Taxonomy (NCBI): domain Eukaryota; kingdom Viridiplantae; phylum Streptophyta; class Magnoliopsida; order Solanales; family Solanaceae; genus Solanum; species Solanum piurae. Next base: position 12,855 of record JAJOOO010022925.1, on the reverse strand, counting down.
TGTTCCCTCAACAATTGACCACGGATTATTATAAGAAATGGTTTGTGTAGAATGGTTAACACATTCCAACAATTTTCTACAAAGTTTCAGCTTATGTTTCCCATTGTTGAAACAACACTCGCAAAATTTTAATAGATATGGCTTATCAATAAGTTGAAATGTATTTGTAAAAATATATTTTTTATAATTATAATGCATATCTTATTTTTGTGTGTAGGATTTTTGATGGTTAATTTTAAAGAAAACATGACGATTGCATTATATTGGGGTGGTGAAATAATCGGATTCAGATATAGCAAATGTGTCAGAATGATAGTTAGCATGTTTATTTCGACCAACTACATTGAATTAATTGAATTGTTGCATGAGAAAATGGGGACTAATAGTGAAAATATTCAAATGGATATTTCTGAAAAATATCCATCCTCATTTCAAAGTAACATTACAAGGTTCATTGGGTTCAAAATTGACCAATCTTTCCTACAATTTTTTGTCATTCCTCAATTCTTTTGAATAAGATTGATATAAATCTTTTGGAGATGAATTTGCCACAATCAGTCAGCCTCATTTTGCATATAGTGCAACACATGGATCCATCAATCATTTAGTACAGGCCCTAACGAGCATGAATGTCACGCCCTGGGCCTACCTAGGCGAGACTGGCACTCGAAAATCATTGTTGGCCCCAAGCGAACCCTTGGCCTGGCTTAACTCATAACGGAAAACTTAAATCATTAATACAAGGATTCAAATGCACTTTAAACAATTGTCTCAAATAAACTTAGAACGTTTAATGATAAACATTCAAATTAGCCAAAGTGGCAACTCAAGTATTTTAGCAAAACATCTGAAATACAAGACTGAAGACTCATATCTAACTTTCTATGAAACCTCTAAATACTAAGAGGGATGTTGGGACAAGACCCCCAATCATCCTAACAACTGAAATACTAGAAAACAATGTAAAAGGAGTCCCCCGAAAAGCAAGGAAGCTCACCAAAGGACTCTGAATGCTCGAATGGATCAACGAGGCGCTGGATGTTGATCCTAATTACTTGTATCTGCATCATAAAAAGATTCAGGCCAAATGGCATCAGTACATTGAATGTACGAGCATGCGAGGGGAAAACTAAACATGACATAAGCTTGAAATGAATCTGAAAAGAACACTTACCTTGAGTTTACTCAACTCAAGAATACTCAACTCAAATGCAAAGTAAAAACAATAATAATGGTGCAGTTATACAAAGCATTTAAAACAGTAGATGATAACTCAATGTATTAAAGAAATGCAATAACAACTCAATCTACTTATAGAGTAATATAATAATGTGGGAGTTTATCTAACCGACAACCACCACTATGAGCTAAAGTGATGATACATCGTCTCGCTCACGCTGCCAGAACTGTCGTATACCTTGTCGTGATATAGAATGCCTCAACTAAGTGGATCCACTAGTCTATGTTAAAAAGCACTAAGGAATCATCTAAAAAGTATGATCCTTTCTACCCATGATGGCAACATGGTTTATAGAGACTTGAGTTATTATGAACGCATCCCCATATCGGTTCTCAATACTACTCCCAAAATATACTCAGCTCATATGTTTTAAAAACAAAACTCTTTCTGTGATTTGAGGTAATTACTCAAAACTAGCTTAAAAGCTCTCTTGAAAATCGGTGTATCCCTTCTTATTTAAATGTGAAAACATTTCAACTATTGGGAATACTTAGTTCTCGTATAATCTTTTGAAGAAATTAACTTTAATCTTACTCTTTACTCAACTCAAAACTCAAGCCTTAAAACAAAGTTAAAACGTTTGTAAAAGACTTTTGGAAAACTCTATAAACATCTCTTGACTTGACTCTTAACTTTTCTTGAATTGAATTATGGATTCAAGGTTCATGATCTCATGTTTATGAATGATTTAATGATGTTTAGACGTACCTTAAAGTGTATAAATTGACTAGAAAACATAGGTATGTTGCTAGGGAACTAGTACAAAAAGAAGTGGGAAAAGGTGTAAAAACTGGCGTCACTGGCTCTCTGAGAGGCACGGGGCGCCAGAGCCCAAACTTCAGAGTCAGAGTTGGGGCGCTCTGAGTGGCGCAGCGCCCCAGAGCCAAATCTTCAGATTTTAAAGTGGGGCCCTCTGAGAGGCAAGACGCCCCAAGCCCCTGCCCAGAAATTCCTTGATTTTTCTTCATCATTTTTTAACTCTAAACCCTCTAAAATCAATTGGTTCTTTTCCCAAACACTTAGAATCGACTATATCATCAACATATGTAATATTCTACTCGAAAACACACCTAATCTCATGAATCAAACTCAAGAAACTTCAACAACAAGAACCCACATGAACTTAAACGAATTTCATCAAGAACTCATAACCTTTTCCTTCAAGAGAACACAATTAAGCTAAATTGAATCATGATTGGAGCGTGGTTGAACTAACCCAACGCTATGTGATCTCACATACCTCGTAGGATTGAATCCTTGGCGAATCCACAACCAAAATTGCACGATCTTGACGAATTTTGAACTTTTCTTCTCCTTTCTCCTCTTTTCTCTTTTCTCCAAGCCCTAGCATAAATTTTCAATTGTCTAATTGTTAAAAACGAATTATAATAATTGGATAAGGAAAATACCAAACTACCCTTCTAAAATCCGGATTAGACTTTCCTTATCTAAATAGTCCAACTTCAAATGGGCATATCTCCCTCATACGAACTCGAAATCGCGCAAACTCGGCGGCGTTGGAAAGATAATTCAAAGATATTTGCTATGGTATCTTGTAGCACACCTAAGTCATTTTGATCTAGGAATTATATTTATTTTAAATTGACAAAAACTCAAACTTAACTTAACCAATTTTTCAGATTTTTCATTCTTTCCAAAAATGACTCTTTCTAATTTTAGCTCTTTCTAGTTCTTTCAAATAGCGAGGTGTTACAATGAATATAGATCAACTGATTAATGCTTGAGTAGTCAAAGACACATTGAAAGTAGCCACAACCAATATGAAATCAGGTAGACTAATTTTTTTTATATAAAAAAATTTAGTCTATTTAGTAGCATGAATAATTAATATTTTCGTTTTATGTATTTCATGAAATTAATTTAAGAAAATTCTACAGAGAAGATGAAGCTAGTTTTAATTTTTGTAATGATGCACATGCCTCAAAGAAGCAATGAAATTTCGGAGGAACATGAACCTTCAGAAGACGATGGAGAGAGTAAAGACATTGAAAGTGAATTCGATAAGATACTGGAGATTTACCTCAAAACGATACTGGATAAATCTTCAAAATCAATTTGATAAGGATGTATCTAAAATGAAAAATAATGATATACCTTAATTTACAACATTGGAGAATGAGAAAGATATTTTAATCTCTACACGTGAATCTGAGATAAAATGTTGTTTTTTTGTCCAAGAATGCCAAATGTTTTTTAGAAAAAGATATGTGGTTCAGCAGCGAAGCTAAGTTGAAACGAACTGTGACAATTTGAAGTTTGCACAAAATAAAGAATTCAAGGTTGTAATATCAACCAAGAGTTTATGGACTGTAAGATGCATACTTATGATTCATTGGGTTGTCCGTGATTTCTTCAAGGTCGAAAGGTTGGAGGTAACCTTTGGAAGATAGGAAAGTATTTTAATAATCATAGATGTGAGACTGAAGGGCTTACGACATGTCACACTAACTTAGATACCAATTAAATTGCATCTTTATTTTTAAATCAAATACATAAAAATTTCAAATTATTAATAGTAGATGTCATTTCTAAGGTTCATGAAAAATTTGATCATCAAGTAACATATAGAAAAGCATGACCTAGACTAGTGTGTTTACATTGATATATGCTAATTTTCAGAAATCATTTAGTGAGTGGAAACATGAAGAGTCAATGAGTTCACCAAAGGTAAAACCTTCAAGTTTGTATTTTTTGATTTTCAAGTCATGCATTGATGAATTCCAAATTTTTCATCTTGTTATTTCAGTAGATGAAACTCATATATATGGTAAATATGAGATAAAATTGTTAATTGTTGTTAAAGTTGATGGAAATGATAACATTCTTCCTTTTAGCATTTGATTTTGTTGACAGGAGTCGAAAAAGGCATGAGAATGATTTTTTAGAAAATTGAGTGCACGTGTTATAAAGAATAGAAAAGATATATGTATGATTTCTTATAGGGCATGAAGAAATCTAGATTAGTTTATCGAAGTTGTGGCAATTTCAGGAGCCTCAGGTCTTCCATCAATTTTGTCTAAGACATCTTAAGTAACTTTCAATCTCAATTTCAAATAAGGACCTCAGTAATTTGATGTGGAGGGCTGCTACAACTCATCAAGTAAGGAAGTTTGAAGCTTAAATGTGGAAAATTCAAGAAGAAAATAGAGAAACAAATGAATACCTCATGCGAATTCCATTGGGCATATGGACTGTTAGTCATGATGATAGAAAAAGATTGGGCGTATTGACAATAAATCTTTCAGGGTCTTTCAATGGACTTCTAAAGAAAGCTCGAGGCTTGCTAGACACTGTCATGATTAGACATTCATTGGACAAAACCGTTGAACGATATACTCGTAGATGTCAAACAACTCTCCAACTTATAGAGCAAATTGAATTATGGACACGCAGTTTCAAAATGAAGTGGGAGAAAATCTATGGAAGTTCAAAAAGAAACTTTATTTTTTATTGAAATATATCCACATGGGTATATGAGGTTATATTTATACAAATTGATGGTACTGGTGGTAATCCTTATTGTGTTTCACTAAGTGAAAAAAATGTGAATGTGAAAAATGGGATAATTTACATTTACCGTGTTCACATCTCACGAAGCTTACTAAAAAAATGGAAGCACTAGCTAGAAATTATGTAAGAGGGCATTTCACAATAGATAATCATGTTGCAACATATTCTGGGTCATTCTCACTGATTGGGCACGATGCATATTGATCATTGCCAAGTTTTATAATGAGAAGTAATGAATTTTATCGCCGTTTCAATCGATCAAGGACAACTAAAATTCCTAATGAAATGGATCGTGGTCCTGCAGTATATGGGCGGGCTTGTGGATTGTATAGGTAGACCGGGCATGACTGGAGTCGATGTCCAACTGGAAATCAAACTTAAGTGAGTATTTTACTTTCAATTATATCTAATTATGTATTTTGTTCATTTTAATTTGTATATCATCATTTGTCTTGAATATTATTCTTTTTCAGGTTGTTCAATTTTTTAATTCTACAATTCTAGTCATTGGGACCATTATTGTATTTGTAATTACTTTAATTTTATTCTCTCTTTGTTCCTCTTTCATGTTATCATAATCACACCCTTGTCCAATATAAAATGTACCAATAAATTGTCCATCGTTGCAGCTGAAACCAACAAATCATCAGTAAAGGAAAAAATATACTAGAATAAGCTCATTTGGGTAGAAATTTTTATTGTTATGGTTAAACCATATGATATTCAAAAGTGTATTAAACACATACTAAATTTATAATGCTAAGTTATTGTTACTGTAACTAAAATACAAACTTTTATATAACAGAATATATATAAAATTACACTAAATCATATATAACGAAGAGAGCAAAAAGTATTAAATTAGCTATTGAGATTCATAAAGTAGTAACACCAACTCTAAGTATTAAATTAGTCTTGCTGCTATGTAGTCATCAGTACTAACTGTAATTTCCAGCAGCATCAACTCTAGGTAGCACTAAGTTTTCAAAATTTAATAAGTAGCACACCGTCTTCAGCAGCACCACAAGATTTCATTACATATTCTTTGCTTTTTTATCTTTGACGTGTTGGATAACATAATGATCCCCTATAAGGAAAAGATAAATGTTCTACTATTCAAAAGGAGAAGTGAAGCAAAAAAATTGTAAAATTTTAAAACATCAGTCCCACAATGCTTAAGTTTAATTTTACGCTTCTCCCTCCTTGATGGTTCACCATCCTGAATGGGCGTATCATCGCCTTTATTTGCATCGTTTAGATCATTATCGTTCACTTGATTATTTGGATCCTCTAAATTATTAATGGTATCAGGGGTCTTAATGACCATTGACACATACAATGAGGTAAAGTTTGGGACATTCTTAAAATTTTGAGGTCGATAACTACCAACGACATTCTCAAGTAATGAAAGACTTGGACAACTTGATATGGCATGATATTTGTTTGTAACAGTGGATATGACATATTTGATGCCTGAGTGAATTCATGAATGCAAACTCTTGAAATGGAACCAATATTATAACTGGATGTTGTTTGATCATCTTCTGAGACTGCTTGGACATTTTGTGTGGCCTGATCCATTTCAACATACGCTTGCTTATGAACTGGGGAATATAACTGGACAGGTTGTACCGCATCTTTTCTATAATCGGCAGACACATGAATACTATCAGCTTCATGGACATATTTTAAATAATCAGAACCTTGATTTCACATTATTTTTCTAAACATCTATAATGCCTCATATGATGGATTATCACCAAGTGTTTTAGCTTCATCAACCATCAAATGAATATGACACACCTGAACAAATTAAAGTGAAAGTCATTTAATGATTCATTTCTTAAGAATTGTAGATACAATATATGTAGGGATAGAAAACTAATAATCACATCGCTTAAAAGGTGAAGAATCAAATATAAAAGAAAGTTAATGTTTAAATCGACCATGTGAGTATAAGAATTCAGCTTCCAGACTTTCCTTTTTTTTGTTCAAAATAGTAATGAATATAGAGGCAAAACTTTCTGGTAACAGAAGCATTCATCCAAAAATTGACCTACTTCAATTAAGAAAAATAACTTAAAACATAGAGACCAACCATTTATATATTAAAAAATAAAAATAAAAACTCTTTGCTCTTCAAAAAGACTCCCGATCACTATATGATTTCATTTTTCTTGATAGTAGTAATCTTCCAATCATTCTACTTCCTTTCTTGTTTACCTTAAAATTCTTTTGGCCACTAAATTTCTTGTTAGATTTGTTGCATACATTAACATTTCTTTCTTGATAGCAATAGTCTTTCGATTTGTCGCTACCATTGAATGCAAGTTTAACAGTGAACCAAGAACAATGAAAAATAAAAAAGAAACCAAAGAACAGTGAAAAACTTAGTAGCAGCAGCACTAAAAAATATATATATGACAAACTTTTCCAGTTTTGAGCTAAGATGATTAATTTGTAAATAAAAAATATATATGAAACATCACTAAATAGGGTAGAAGAAAAAAATTAGAATCATGACTATACGATACAAAAGGCATGAAGATAAGCTAATGAGGTGGCACATACCATAGTTTCATATGTTGTTGAATTAGGCACATAACCTTGTTGACTTTAAGGACGTAAATTAGGATTACCAATAACAAGACGAGTAATGCGCCTGAACAAAATAAGGTAGGGGTCATCATAACTAAGTGATTCATGATTGACCGGTGTATCACAACTATATTGGAGGAGTTGGTTCCAAAATTATAACCATTGTGCATGTTTCAACTCTCAATTTGTATTTGGTCTTTTCCGACGATCATGATGAAAATGTTTGGAAACAAAGTTGAAATAGCTTGTTGCAGTCCAAATTGCCTCATAACACGATCTGGCAAATGAACCTAGACCACATCTTAATAAAAGATTGAAACTCTAACCTGCCATATGTTTCGCCCAACGTGACAATAGAGAAGAAGACTATCAATTAAGTCATCGGAATATGGTACCCAAATAAACTACATGAAAAAAGAAAAGAGCAAAATAAGTCTTTACATTTACAATCTTTATAAATAAATAAAAATTACGTTGTACTTGATATTTTATCATAGAGTCAAGTGCATAGTTTCGTCCAACTAAGATGCGCAAATCATCTAGTAGCATGTGGACTCCTAGGAAAACTAGCAGGAAAAATAGTTCTCGCGTCTCTCTGAGCTACTATATGAGGACTGAGGATAGTGACTCTCTCGCACGCCCAAATCTGGGAGAAAAAGTGCTGAAATTACATCTATTAAAATTTTCTTCCTTCAATAACACTATATATAGAGACAAATCAAAGGAAATATATACATATATATATATATATAGGGAGAGAAAATATGATATGAGACACATGTGTCCAAAACTAGTAAAGTTTAAAAATATAAATAAATAATTTGTACAATTGTTAGGTATACCAGAAGTAGTTGTAGAAAGACGGCTATCTCATTTTGGGTACTTTGTGAGGTTTTACAAATAAAATGATATAAGAAATGCTAAGGTTGCACTCCCCAACTACAAGACCTAATTTTATCGATGTCCTGGAGCATAGAAAAGTACATAAGCTTCAAATAACCACCAGATGTATCCGTCATCATCATACCCGCAATCATCCAACTTCTGATTAACCATATCTTGTGTTGTCATGTTCGACAATTGTGGCTTGCTTAGAATGTGTGCATTACACACAGTGACATTGAGGAATTTTTTTTTGAAGTCTTCACGAGATGGAACAAAATCTAATAATCTTTGACAGATATTTTGTCAATCTCCTAGGATCCTTATCGTTTCATTACCAAGTACTGGATCACCATTCAAAGGTAATACATACAACACCTCAACGTCCTGTAGGGTGATTATTGCTTCACCTGTCCTAAAGTGAAAAATATGATTTTCAGGACGCCATCGCTCGACTATTGTAGTGATCAAACTATGATTGATATCAGATCGATTAAATTTGTAAACACCATATGATTCGGATTCTAATCACTTCAAAAACTCGTGGATGGATAGGATCTCTCAACGAGCTTCCAAAAATTTTCATCTTCTCTTCTCGTATTAAGAATCATATTAACACTTCCTTCTCATATATCTTGTGATTTATGAGTGAGTTGTTTCGTTAATACATTTGATTCCAATGGATCGGATTCAACTTGTATTCACTATTATTAGCCATAAAAAAACCCTATGAAATATACATGAAAGTAAACTTAAATGTTAACCCGAATTGTTATGTAAATTTTTCTGGCATTCATCTCAAAAAGCACAATTCAAAAGTGACTCTAAAATTTACTCATATAACACAAACCATCTTAGACTACACTAAGAACCAATAGAACCTAAGAATAAAAAAAAAATTGTGATAAACAATTGTTACATTAGGTAAAGAGTAACCAAACTATGGAGAAAAACAGACGTAGGAATTAAACGAAGCGAATATGAAACGTGGATAGATAGAAAGACACTATTACAACTTTAATTAAAAATTGCGAGTTCCCTAGTCATGAGAAGAGTATCCTTAAAATGAAAACAATCCAAGGAGATTAAAATCAAACAAAAATTTATAACCAGACAAAATCTTGTGTTGGAATTCAATTTCATGGGTTTGTTAGCGGGTTCTTCAATCCTATGGGTTTGTCAAGCATTCCTTCGTAAATAAAAATCAAACCTTGAACAAAAAAAATTACCTTGAAATACTTATGGCAGTGAAACAATCGTGAATCTCTTTTTTCGACAATACTAGCGGCAAGAATTGAAACGGTGTTGTGTGTATGCTCTCTTCGCAAGGCTTTGCGAGATTAAGGTTAGGGTGAGAGAAATTGGGTTTAGGATAGGGTGAGGGAAAGTATTGTTGAATTGAAATTAGATTTAGGATAGGTTAAAACATATATAAGGATTGGAACGAAAACGTTACGGTATAATAATTCTAAAACGTTATTATGGTAACATATTCCTCCTTTAACGTTGTCCACCAGTTACTTTTTGTCCGTTGCTTGTTTGAAATAAAATATGACCTAATACGTTACTATCAGCAGTGTTTATACTAATTTTGTAAAGTTTCAAAAAACATACTATTTTTGTAAATTGATTTAATTAATAAGTTATTTTGGTAAAAAATTCTATAGAAAGGGAGGCCTAGAGAAATACAATTTTTATCAAACTAATTCATTATTTAAAGCAATTCACCAAAATAAAAATTTACAAGACTAGTATAAACGTATTTTAAAGTAATATTTTAGGGTATATTTTATTTTAAGAAATTCAGTTGTGCAAAATATTATTGTTACTGTGATTAACATTTTATGCTAAAAACAGCACTCTCAATAACATTTTAAGAATTTAACTTAATCTAGCTCCACGTCCATTATTCGTCACCCCATTCAATAAACGATGTCGTTTTTCATTACTTCGTATACATGTCATTTCAATTTAAAACTCATTCACCTAAAATAATTATGCACCTGCGATTTAAGAAATTTCCAGCCCTTATGCACCTGCGATTCAAGAAATTTCCAGTCCTTATGCACCTGCGATTCAAGATTGTCTAAGGCTTCAAGATTAATTGAGAAATTTATGGTTCAACTCTTGATGATATCATAAGCTCAGTATGAAGTGTTGTCGGAAGCTCGTTATGAAACTCGATTTTCTCTAAAACAACTTGATTTCAAAGTATGTAGTGTTGTCTGATTGTTAGAATGACAACATAATGGGAGTATATCAAAGAGAATGAATTAGGTCAAAATCTCATTTGATGGATAAATTGTAGCTCTCGTACTTCAATCAATTTTAGGGCTTTTCTCGTACTTCCATTTCGTCCAAGACTTAAACATTTATTTAGGATAAACTTGCTACTGATTTTTCATAAAGATGATATATAAGATTCAATGAAATAATTTCTACAACTATTTGTATACTTTGTTATATTTTTTAACTAAGCACAGAACAACTTATTGTCTTTTCTTGTACACATTGCAGAGTAATGACTTAGTGTCACGAAGACTCTTTAACAATGTGCGTATAAGCCTCATACAATTTCAGCATCTTGTGATTTTATAATTTTGCTAGAGCACTACTAAAAAACTACTAAAAACGACGGACCAAAAAGCGACAGACGGTGTCGCTCCAAAAAACGACATCATTTGCAACGTTGTTCGTTGTTTTTATTATTTTTTTAATCTTTTTACAAAAAGTGACGGACAACATCTCTTAGTATGTCATTTTTTGATGGATATTTGCGCTATATATATGTAGAGACGTCAGTCATCGCTTTTTATTAAAAATAATTATTTTTAAATTAAAAAATTACCATGTGGTCCGTTGTTTTTAAATGATTTTAATTTATCAATTAATTTTTAAAAATAGCGACAAATAACATCTTTTAGTCCATTGCTTTTTGGTCAAAATATTTAAGAAAAAGTGACTGAAAATGTTGCATAGTCCGTCGCTTTTTGGTTAAAATGTTGGTCAAATATTTATAAAAAAACGATGGACAAAGAGATGTTGTCCGTCGCTTTTTTAAAATATGTTTGGGACAAATAGATTTTTCTCCATTTTTCTCAAATCTCTCTTTATCTCTCTTTCTTCTCTCAAAAACTAGTACCTGCCACCGACCCCGGAGTTCCCGCCGCCTGCCGTCGTTGTCCCCTTTCCCGACGTGCCCACTGTCCGTCGTCGTCATCCCCTGTCTGACGTGCCCGCTACCCGCCGCCGTCGTCCTTGCCTCCTACTGTCTCTCTCTATCTCCTTTTGAAGGTTAGAATTTAAATTTAAATTTTTTTCAATTTGAGTAATATTTAAAAAAGACAAGTTTGAAAGTGGACCAAAGTGATAAAACCGTTGTCAAACTTGTATTTTTATTATTATTAAAATCGAGAGGTTCATCACATTGATTTCATGTGCAATAGTACAAACAATATTTTCTTGCAACCTCATATGTCAATAATAAATTGATATAGTTTGACAAATAAATGTAAGTTCTTAATTTAGCTGCAATAGTATTTCTACTAAACAGAACAAGGTGTTCTCTTCTCACCTTTTTTCACATGGAGTTATTATTTCTTCTAAATATATAAAAAATGATTGAGCATTCCATACACAAAAATTTGGACAAAATCAATGTTAAACAATATGCAAAAGTTTGGGAGAGGACTAAAAGCGCACCAATATTGCAAACATAAGGGACTATTAGTGCTCTATGTGGCAATCCAAGGATGACTTTGAGTCTTAACCTAAAGATAAGAGACTATTTTGAGCCTTTTCTCGAGGTAGGGTGGATAAAGACTACAGTAATGAATTTTGATGAACTTGGACTAAAGTTTTTAATATTGAGAAAAATTTAGGAATAACAAACATAAAAATCATATTAGCGCTCTATAGCTACAATTTTGCTATTTGCACTCCACAACAACCATAGTTTACTATGGAGCATCTGATTTATATAAATCGCAGACATGCATCTCTTTTGTATAAAAGTACAACGATTGTATATGTATATTGGTTAGATAATTGTATATATGTAACGACTATGTATATGTATCAATGATTGTATTTGTATATCTGCATAAAATTTGAATTTGTATACAATTGAATCGAATTAAAACATTTGTATATCAAATCTCTATCTCTCGCTTTATACAACACAAATTATAAATTGTAATTTGTATAATTTGTGTTTGTATAAAGCGAGAAAGAGAGAAAGGCAAAAGAGAGTTGGGCAGGGGAAGATCTATATTTGTATAATTATAAGTATATAGGATGAAAAGATATGTATTTGCATTTGTATATGTAGTTCTCTCTCACTTTATACAAATACAATTTATACATTTGTGTTTGTATAAAGTGAGAGAGACGAGCGAGAGAGTGGCGAGCGAGATTCTCTGAATGGTAAAGTCTTTGCTACAAATTACAATTAAATGAAACTGTAGCTATAACATTTATTTTGAATTAATAGTTTGCTATAATGCACAATTTTCCCTTTAATAATTGGGATAAATTTTAAGTGTGGGACTTGAAAAATGGTAAAGTTAATGATTTAAGTTAATTATAATTTGGAAAAATGCACA